>JAHDVE020000258.1:0-122309 GCA_022606495.2 Halesus radiatus | reverse complement strand
TTATCTGGGATTATTAGTAGATAATAAATTTAAGTGGGACACGCAAGTGGCCAAAATATGTAACCAGCTCCGATCTATCTCGAGTAGCTTCTATAAATTAAAATTTGTCTTGCCACATGGCACACTTAAACTTATATATTTTTCCATGGTAGAATCCATTCTGAGATATGGAATACGAACTTGGGGTCACACAAGCTTTACGTATATTAAATATGTCCAAAATTTACAAACTGCGATAGTTAAAAAAATTGTCACACCAAAGATATACAGACAAAGAAAAAATTTAAAAATATTATACGGTGTTGAGGGCCTACTTCCTGTAAAAGGTCTCCTATGGTACATCACTATTATAGATAACGCGGGAGAAAGCCAATACAAAAAGCCACTGGTGCATAAACACAGCACTAGATTCACTGAAAGAAGAGGCCTAAAAATTCCAAAAATTTCAAATAAATACGGAGGTCGAACTCTTGAATACATAGTGCCAGTAATTTTCAATAAATTTAATGAAAGTTATAAATTGGAGGAAAGTGAGAGGCTTTGCGTGAAATCGATGAAGTTATGGATTTTAAATGAGCAATCTATGTATCTTTAAATTTTTTCTTTGTATCTTTAAATTTTTTCTTTGTATCTTTAAATTTTTTCTTTGTATCTTTAAATTTTTTCTTTGTATCTTTAAATTTTTTCTTTGTATCTTTAAATTTTTATCTATGTATACTTAATGGCTAAGTTAATGTACCTATAATGTTAACGTCAAATGTAAGTACCTATTTTATTTAAGATTAATATATATTACTATTATTATTAGGACTAATTAATCTTTGTAGAACCTGCAGACAAGCTGTCATGTGACCGCTTTGCAGGACTACATATTTTGCTTCTTTCTTATTTTACCTTGTATGTATTTATGTTCTTTGGATGAATAAACAATAAAAAAAAAAAAAAAGCCACCAAAAATTAAACTTTTGACAACACCGGGACGAACGTAGGATATCAACGTCTTGTAGTAGAAGATCAATCACCGGTGATGCAATGCTACCAATGCCTGGGTTTTGGTCACACCCAACGTTTTTGTACAGAAAAGATAACTTGCTTTCACTGTGGAGAAAGTCATAAATATGACACATGTCCCAACAAGGCGAAAGAACCAACGTGCTCAAATTGCACCGGAGTTTCAAGAACCCACCGGGCAACAAATCCAGATTGCCCACTTTGGAAGCTGATGGATGAGCGCTTCAGAGAAAGGATAGACTACGTGGGACACTGCTAAAGGCAACTTCAAGGAAAAAAAATGTTTCAATATACAAGAATACATCACTAAAAGCTCCTGCATGCGTATTATGTACATGAATGCTAGAAGCATTAGAAACAAAATTGACGAAATTGAAGAAACTCTAAAAAACATTTCAGAAACAGTTCATATTCTCGTAATCACGGAAACCTGGCTACGTAAAGGAGAGGAAACTTTTTTCAATATTGCCGACTACTCTGGAAATTTTGTTTCCCGTGAGATGGACAGAGGAGGAGGAGTCGCCATTTACATGCATAATACACTCGACAATAAAAAAATCAAAGAATGCGGCAGTGAAAATACCTTTCTAGGAATTAGGATTACGGCAAAAAATATTAAACCTCTAAATCTGTATGTTTTTTACCGAAAGCCGAACTCAAATATAACAGACTTCTTTGACTCTTTAGAAATAATATTAAATAAAAACAAACAAGACACATTACTTATTGGAGATTTCAATATCGATATTTCAAAAGACACTGATATTGCACGGAAATATATTCACACCTTGAAATCGTATAACTTTTATGTATGTAACACAATATTTCCCACAAGAGTAACTAACAACACCAGTTCGCTAATAGACCACATAATTACAAATAGGACAAATAGTTCCGGAAAAATCTCAAATATTGATGATCCCCTTAGTGACCATAATATACTTATATTGGATTATGAAAATTCCCTAAAAAACCTCCCCAATAACAGATCCGCAAGAAACCTATCAAATGCTTACAAAATAAATTATCAAAAATTAAATAACACACTTAAAACTTGTAAATTTACCCATTCGTCTGACGATGTAAACAAAAATTATAATAACTTCGCTGACTATCTCCAAAATGTTATGAATTCGTGTAAAACAAAACTAAAAACTAATATAGGAGACAAAAGACCTAACAATACTCCATGGTTTGATGCAGAACTTGATAGGCTGATTAAAAAAAGAAATAGCATATTTAAACTTTGGAAACGAAATCAAGGAAGTATTCCTTTGACAACAGAAAAAAATAAAGCTCGTAATACTGTCACCAACTATAGAAGATATATTAAAACTAAGTATTATACGAATTTGCTTAATGAAAACATGAATAAGCCACAACGAACATGGAAAACAATTAACTCCATTATATCAAATAGCTCCCGAAACCCAACAATAGCTTGTAAATTGCTAGTCATAAATGACGAAGAAGTAAAAGAACCAAAGGAGATTGCAACCGCTTTCAACACATATTTTCTCTCAGTTGGGGAGAGTCTCGCATCAGTCATAAAAACTTCAAAAACTGATTTAAATACCATCTACACGGCACCTCAAGCAAAACAATCTTTTAACATGATCAGGACAAATAAAACAGAAATCTTACGGATCATATCCAACCTCAAATCTAAAGCGGCAGCTGGTTCCGATGGTATAACCTCTCTCCTTCTCAAAAACTGCAAGGAGGAACTGGTGGATGACCTCGTATTCTTAATAAATCTCTCTCTGTCAAAAGGTATCTTTCCAGACAAACTAAAAGTTGCAAAAATTATTCCTATACATAAAGACGAATGTAAAAAAAATGTCCAAAATTATCGTCCAATCTCTATACTTCCAGCTATCTCCAAAATTTTTGAATGTGTCATCAAAGAAAGACTATTGAAATATCTTAACAAAACAAAATTCTCACCTCAAAACAATACGGTTTCAGACGACGATCTAACACTAAATGTGCAGCTTTCGATTTCATATCAAATCTGCAGAAACATATTGACCATGGAGATTTTACAGCGGCAATATTTATTGATCTAAAGAAGGCGTTTGACACGGTGGACCATAACGTATTGATCGAAAACTGAAACATTTGGGTATTGTTGGTACTCCTCTGGAACTTTTCAGATCTTACCTATCAAATCGCTTTTCGGCAGTAGAACTGGGTGGAGAAATGAGTGAATTGGGTGAAATAACATGTGGAGTGCCACAGGGATCAATTCTTGGACCGTTGCTATTTCTAATATATGTTAATGACATAACAAAGTGGGGCATTAAAGGAACTCTTCAACTTTATGCGGACGATACTGTAATTTTTTATAACAAAAAAAACCTAGCGGAACTCGAAATGGAAATGAATGCCGATGTTTCCCATCTCACAACCTGGTTGAGAATAAATAAACTGACCCTTAACGTAAAAAAAACGCATTATTTACTATTCGGCAACAAGAAAAATTCCAGCCTCGATATCAAAATTGGTGACAACTGCCTCGAAAAGAAAACGACAACAAAATATTTGGGCCTTATAGTAGATTCTCAACTCTCGTGGGATCTCCACATAAATCATGTAAAGGAGAAAATTACCCCCATAACTGGTGTGCTATATAGACTTCAAGGATTACTACCCATTCCGTTACTAACTGCAGTATATTACGCCATGGTACATTCACACATTTCCTATCTCTGCTGTATCTGGGGCTTTGCCTCGAAGAAATTGATTGCTGATCTGCAGGTGGTTCAAAACCGAGCCCTCAGAAATGTTTTTGGACTTCCATGGGACACTCATGTCAGGGACATCTACTCAGTTTCCGGTATCCTTCCAATCACGATCCTTCCTAAGTATGAAATCACCAGCACCATCCTACAAATTACTCAACAATCAACTCACACTAACGTCAAGCCACTTTACAATCAAGACATCCACAACCACAATACTCGAAATAACAATAAAATCCGCATTCCTCAAACACACACTACAAAATATGGAATAAAATCTTTAAACTACATTGCCTACACACTTTATAATTCGCTTCCAGATATGTACAAAACCATCCAGAAAAATAAAAAATCCCAAAATGATGGTATAAAGGAATACTTTTTAAGGATTTTTTAAAATGAAAATCAGTAAATCCATATTTGTATATTTTGTTGTTCCCTTATATGTTTTCTCTTGTGTGTTGTTCTATTTAACTTGGCCTTATAAAATTATTTCTGTCTGTATGTGAAACTTCTATTTTTGATATTTTGCTGTCAATGTAAAATTGTATGTACTATCTCCTACTTATGTATTGTAAATTCCTCCCGTCCTAAAATGAGTTTTGAAACTCATCGGGATTGCTTTAGCAAGAAATAAATATATAAAAAAAAAATAATATTCTACAAAGTGAGTTTTTCATTGCTAATATTCTATCCTAATTTCTTTAGCCCTGTTTATGCTAAAGGTGCTTTACGGAGCTGAAAAGCTACTGAAAACTATTGTTAAATTACTATAATTTTAATATAAGCGCAATTGTTTTCAACCACTTCAATTTAATATAATAATCGACCGGTTTTGGAAGTACCCTTCCTTCGTCAGGAATATATTAAGACTAACCTAAATACATACGTCTTCTTCCCCTTGTCCTACTCGGGTCGGGGACCCATCGCATCAACAAGGCGCCTTTCGCCTTCAGTCCAATTAAAAGTTTTCCCGGACATTAGGCAGCTGGCCGGGAGGTTTGCAAGGTTAACCTAACATAGCTGAAAAATGTATTTGAATGTATTAGGTCTCTAGGTATACTAGTTAAGATTGTATTTTCTTGAACTGGAATAAAAACACAGACCAAAATGGGACCAATTATTAACCACTTCAATTTAATATAATAATCGACCGGTTTCGGAAGTACCCTTCCTTCGTCAGGAATATATTAAGACTAACCTAAATACATACGTCTTCTTCCCCTTGTCCTACTCGGGTCGGGGACCCATCGCATCGACAAGGCGCCTCCAGGCATTTCTGTCATGTGCTACGTTAACGGTATCCGTCCATAGAAAGTCCAGCCTCCTCGCATAGCCTAAAAACTAAACTAAGATATAAAATAATGATAGACATACATGAATATTTAGGTGTTGGAGTGGGAGCCGACCAAAGGGGAAGGGGTAATTAGGGGTTTTTCTGGATGAACAGAGAGATTCAGTGTAAAAATATCTAAAAGAGGATTATGTATATGATAAATTTACTTGGTTATTCAATATACTAGAATTAATACTTAGGGATTTTCTTTTTCCCAGTCCGTCTAAATTATCTAATTTTCTGCCAGTCTTGCCACCGACCCAACATAGTCCTACATGTGTGGGATCAGTAATCTCATAGTGTTAAACATATTTCACAGTAACTTATTTATTGTTTAATAAGAAGCCTCATGGTCGCTTAGTTTTACAGATTTATGAGCTCTACATATTTTGATTTGTCTTTGTTCGCAATAATATTTGTAATAATTTCATTTATTACATAATATCATCAAATTTATCACCATTGTATTTGGGGCAGGGCCAATCGCCATATTCTAATTTTGATTGTGTTCACGTTTAATTTGTAGAACTCCGTTTTAATTAGCAGTTTTTAAAACCGTCAATTTACTCGGAAATTAATAAGGACATTCTTAATAATAATAACATTTTTAAAGTTTCATTTATTTATACCTATATAGAAATAGATCGTCTGTAAGTGGCTTCACAGTTTTATAATGCCTTCGGAAGGCGAAACAGCTGCCACACATAATAATAAATAACTGAACCGTTTTTTAAACTAAATAATGATTTTAAATAAATCAGGGGTATATAAATTAATTTGTAACAATTGCAATTTCTTTTACTTCTGAAATTTTAATATTAGAGTTAAGGAACACTTAAGGTGTTTAAGTAATAATAATTATTCTGAATTTGCCAACCATATTTTGGAAACAAATCATCCCTTTGATAAATAAAGGTTTAAAAAGTATCTCTTGAATTTATTTTCATATTAATATTAATAATAAAAGTAATTTCTTTTATAATTACTAATATTAATTTCTTATTCAATGTTTTATAATAATTTTTGATTACCTACCTACTTTACCTACTCTAATCAATTATGGTTTATGTTTGTAATTTGTCTATTCTTACATTGTGTTCTATGTTTATAATTTGTCTATACTTAGCCATAGACATTATTATTTTTTAGTATTCTGTATGTCCTGATGAGGAAAACTTCGCTTTCGAAACATGTTGATAAGTATGTATTAATAAAGTGGTGATTACAAAGTAATTTTTAATTCATTTATAAATAATAATGGTTATTATTAAAATTTTCAAAATTTTAAATCAATATTAAAAATATAATTTCATGAACAAATCTCCAGTAAGTCAGATTGTAGAGAGAATAATATAATTGATTCCATTACAGCATATTTATGGAGTTTCGAACAACCAGCTAGCAACCACACGAAATAGAAAATTCAAAGAAAACTCTTGTAATTTTCCCAGTTGCCGAGTTTCCCAATCCGCGCTGAGAAAATGAGAGTGCTATTCTGGCGATGCACTTCAGCTAAACTGCAGCTATTTCTGATATCGTAAATTTCTCCACCCACGTGGCTGTATTGTTAGCATCTGATTTCATTTTTTCACACCACGCGTCGCCTTGCATCATGTCGCCCGGATGCCAAGATTGCGAAAACTGTCGGTGTCTTGGTCCTGGTTTACAATCAAATGTTTTGATAATTTTTGGCGTTTAATAAAATCAAGTGCACTGTCTATGAGGGGGGTAAAGATAACATTTCATTGTCTTTTCAGGAATCATTGAAAGGAAACAGGTATTGGTTTAACCTAACATAGCTTCTTCTTCTTCGTATGGTGGAGGAGAGTAGGTGGAGGTCTTAGTGTTATGCTCAAGTTATTCAGCCAGTCAACGGCATCGGGAGTGACTTGGTTCAGCACAGATGTGCTAAAGGGAAACTGTGGAAGGGGACATTCTTCTACGCTGTGTTCTGTTGTTTGAATATGTCCACATTCACAAAGTTCGGAATCTTTTAGGCCCCATTTATGCATCATATACGTACAACGGCTGTGACTGCACCGGATGCGGTTTAATGAGGTCCACGTCTTCCGAGGGAGAGAGAACCCTGGCAATTTAATCTTTGGATCTACAACAAGGTGCTTGTTTTTTTGTCCGAGGTCCGCCACTGAGCTTGCCACGACTATTCAGTAGAGTATCGTGATAGAAGCAGTCTTTCACTTTCAGTCCAAAAAGCTTTCCTGGACATCAGACGGCTGGCCGGGAGGTTTGCAAGGTCATCTTGAAGTGGCCTAAGTTAGCCTGACAGCTGAAAAATGTATTTGAAGGTATTAGGTCTCTAGGTATACTAGTCAAGATCATATTTTCTTGAATTGGAATAAAAATATGGACCTAAATAAGACCAATTATTATAAGGGCCAGTAATTTGACCGTCCGTCACATTTGACATCGTCAGAAATCCGTCATCGGCGCCATTTTGAATATTTCGACATTTTAAACTGCCATCGGGCTGAGAATTGACGGTTAACGGGGACCTCACCTGATTGTCGATTTGTGATGTCAAATTTTTTGATCAGTCAAACAACTCTACCTAATGTTTAGCAGAATTGTTAGTTTATTTCAGAATGTTATGTTTTCTGAGAAATGTTTTTTAGAACCTGAATGATAATCTTTATATTATAAGTCATTTGATATCCTATAAAATCAAGTAGCTAACTATCACCGAATTTTCATCACATGTCATAATGTATATAATTTTGATGTCTCATAATATTATTTTTCGTTCAAATTGAATCGTCCTCTAGCATCCACAGTAGGGGAGTAGAGGCGATTGGTGCTCAGAGGGAATTGGCATTCATCCTTCTGCAGCTGTCCACATGAACTTTTATAAAAATTGAAGTATACCGTTGTGGACCGCTTATATAGTTTGAAACATTAGTGGCCGCTGGCTGATGCGTATCAGTTAACAATTATGAATGTGGGCAGGCACCATAGGATAATCAATGATATAACAATGCTTGGAAACAGGCGAAAAGAGTGTTGCTCAACAAAACACTTGGCTCTGAATTTTATGATACATTTAAAAAAACATATTTGTTGTGTTCAAGTTTAATTTGTAGAACTTAATTTTTATTTAAATTTTGAAAATATTAAAAAAATAATAATAATTTAAAAAATATGGTACATATTTGATAGTTTTTTTTTTTATTTTCAACTGCCATGAATTTTGAAAGGTTAGTATTAAATACCTCGATCCCTGCGCATAATCTTTTAAAGGTGCTACAGCTGCTTATAAATACTTTTTTCATGGTTAGTGTTGCGCTTTGAAATGTAATTCGTCGCAGGAAAACAATATTGCTGTAACACCCAAAGCCGTGTAAAAAAAACGCAGGATTTTCAGGCTTCCATATCAATTAAAAAACCTAATATTGACAACACGAAGAGTTTTTCCAACGTCGTACATGTCTTATTTTTCATCGTAGGGACCCAGATAGATCGACGCAGAAACCCTGTGGAATGGTGTGTAGAAAGCATTTTCGTGGGTACTGGTGGTTACAGTAGTATTGCTTTCCTGCAACAAATAATGAACATCTTCAAATTTCTCGGCTACCTTGGAGCGTCGACTTTCTTTATATTAAGCCACCGCATTCAGAATTTCTATGTACATATTACAAACTTCATGTTATTCAAATATATGATATGTTATTTTTTAAGATAATCTCTATTCCGATGTCTAGTAGAAAAAGTAGTTATGTATATGTAATTCCCTCGATAGAAAAATAATTGAAAAGTACGCTCCAAAAAATATAAATAACACGTGGTTCTGTCATTAAATTTTTTATAGGTATTAGAAAATTCACAGCTTATCTTTAAATGATACTTGGGCCTTGAGATTTTTGTCTATTCTAAATGTGTCTTGTTTTATTAAATATTTTTAAAACGATCGCTTACGACCTAAGTGTTTTTTTTTAATATTAGCGTGCTTTTTTCAAGGATCATCTTTGGGGATGCTGTGTGGAGGGTCTTTTAGAGGTTAGGATGGAGTGAACCTGGGTCTTGAAGAGATCCATGTTGTAGGAGGGAGGAAACATAGAGGCCGGCAGATCATTCCACAGCCGAGCTGTTGAACACAAGAACGAGTCGTAGAAGCGACACGTGTTGGGTGCGTGTTTGACTTATTTCCCGACTGCACACTGGTGCCGAAGGGATCAATGAGCTGTGTTTTCGATCTTCGATTGAATCTTGAAATTTACCCATGATTTTTTTACAAGAATTTGTTTGCTATTACAGCGGAGAAACGAATAATTTGTAACTTTTCAATATTATATTATTTTGCAATAATCTCACAACGGGTAGGTTTTCTTCTGGAATCTCGGAGATTGTGTTTATTGGATACTCGCCAGCCGTTTTGATTGGAGCACTAACAGAATTACTTGAATCCATTGCACATGATGTCCCGTTGCATAACGACGTGAGATTCTCCATTATTATTATTATTTGTTCGATTTCACTTTCCGTGTTTACAACTCAAACGGGGAAAGAACATTTATGCAACTAGTGCTAGTTGGCATCTAAACGTTTCAAGTCGAGCATATCATGAGAGCAGATGCTTCTACTCGTATATGCAGTGGCGTGTACAGACTTTTTAATCAGGGTTGGCACTAGGAAAAATACCTAGTTAATTGATTCAAAATCCTAATACGATAATTATTTAGTTAATCAAGTTGTATCACTTAATAGATGTTCCAACATGAGTGTCGCCGAGCTATGGCCAAACTGCACGGAATATCAAAGCCGCCATATAATGAAAGTTATGTGATTGGTGTGTAGATAGAAACAAAGGCGGGGCGCCGCCGTGCGTAGTTGCGATTTGCAGTCGTATGGGAGAATAATAGTTCATGGCCATCTTCCTTGTTTCTATTATCGAAGTATCCTAACATATACAAGTTAGGATTCTGTTTAAAAAAGCTTTCGGAATGGTGATAAAGTTTGTTAATTTTATGTAATCAATATTTCTTTAAAAATACATAGTTTTTATTTGTTGTTTTTCGTACAAAATTCCCAATGTACGAATACATGTTATTAAAAATGTAGGACTCAATTGCTTACTGATATTTTTGTAAATTATACGTTATATGTGAATGATCGTAGCAATTGAAAGAGGAGGTCCGAATGTTACTAAATTTACCTCCCCTGATACACCGTGCGAAATTGAGTTCATCGTTTTGAATAACCCTGTATTCCAAAGTATGCCAAAGTATTCAAAAGTATTCCAAAACTATTTGTTTCTGAAGAGATTGAAATAAATCCGCCGTATCATCGAAATACGAGCACTTTGCCGAAAATATTCTGTTCACTAAGAATTGATGGTTCGAAAATAGGATCGAATATCCAATTAGAATCAATGTTAAAGAAAAACCTTGCGCCTTTAAAAATAAACTTATCCATGGCTTGGCATTTAATTGTAGATATTTATTATTTTAGAACTACAAATTGTTATTACTATGGCAATACCAAGTTACTCACTTTCCTGTAACACAAAAATCAATTATGTTCAATCAAAACTTGGCTGGCTGAAAGAAGCTATTTGTATTAGATAATAAGGAAATATTATTTTATACACGATTTATTTTTGTCGTTTATGTTTTTTTTTAAGTTTTTGTAGAAATATTTTTGAGTGAGATTCTTGAGAAATACTTATTCTCTAAGTGTGTTAAATACGTTTTTATGTTTTTATTTTATATATATTTTGTAACCTTAGCAAAACCTTGTAACAAAAACTTCAATGAGCTACTGATACTATTCACAGAACTTGATTCAGATTTAGACTTACTCTGAGCGAATGCTCATCTATAGTATTATTTGTTCACGCCTAGAAGACTTTTACATGTTGATACATTTATCACATAGTTAAACAAAGGATTATAATAATATAGTACATACAATAATAATTAGAGTGTCAAAGAAGTAAGTAAGTACAATATAAGTAAGTAGTTACAGCGTAATGAATAACTGTTTTACATGTGGTTACATTATAACTGCAGGATGTACAAAAGAGTATAACAAGTGGCTTAGAACATAATATAATAACATAAGTATAAAAGAAGTAAGAAGATAGAGACTATGTAAGTAGCCAGTTACAGCGCAATGGGTGGGTAATAGGTTTATAATTATTATGATGTTGTAAAACATGTACAGTTGTAAAGCGTGTTTACAATACAGCAAACCTTTATTACACCCGATTGGGTGTTTTATAGAAGCATAACCTAATAAATACAACGATAAAAAATTATACGTAACTCCCTCGCTAAAAAGTATGATACAGAAAAGCTGTGTTCTTCCTACCAACGAATTTGACTCTGATAATTTTAGCAAATAATAGTCATTACAAGGCGGCATCATGTGATTCGGTTCGATGTGAGATAATTCTGGTCTCGCTAGAGCCAGCAGTCAGCACGTGACGATAATACAATCCCGAAATTACTGAATCTCATGACTTCAAAGGGGGACACGTCTTAATCACGTGTAAACCTGTAACGCTCCCGAGACACGCTTATTTATTTTTCCACGTCCATGCGTCTTGCATCACAAATAAGCCTGTATTAGCCGCATGCTTCACTTCACCCTGTAATAAGCTAATGACGTTATTAGACAATGTAAATTACTTGTGCGTACGTGCGTGACATTTTCACGATAGAAATCTTTGTTTTAGGAAAAATTTATTAAAAAATAATCTGTTTTAATCCAGACAAGCAATAAAGTACCCGTATAATACATTACATCAGACGATTATTTTTATTCTATACTAGCTATATTAATAAATTTATGTTATGTAAGTTGTGAGTTCTTGCTTGGCGTTTTGGGTGCCATAATTGATTTGACAGAGGAAGTAATGCCTTGTGTTGATTATTACTATCTCTAAACAAAGAAACATTCATCCGGAAATTTTATTTCATTCCATTTACTTTTTCAAAATATACCTAAATAATAAAGTTCTTAAATAGGTATCTACTTGTGTTTTCCATTTTGAAAATATTCTACTCAAACAAACCTTCTTTTGAATATGTAATCTGTGGCTAACCAAAGTGATACAGTTTGGGCTAACCTCAATACAACATGGCGGGTTTAATGCTTTTCATACTAATTTTAAAACGTTATAGCAACAGTTTTACATATTGGATTTCATTCAAACTACTCTCTAAACCTTCCCGGCGCTAATAAGAACAAAATTTGCAATTTTCAGCGAAACCAATAGAGTAATTTTCGATAAAATCGAGGACAGGCAGACAGACAAACATATGTACCTTTATAAGGTTTTTTTTTAAGTGGAACCAAATTCCATAGATTCTGATATTTGATGACATCATGCTACATTATCACCTCTATGGTATGTACCATATGAATTGGTTTTTTCATACATTTTAATCTGAAATACATTTTTAATAAATTATAGAAATTGAAAATTCATAAAATAAACATTAGGTAACCTACATATGACTTTACTGCTTTTTTGCTTGTAGATGAAAAACTATTACAGAGATTATTAGCTTTGTACTTATTATCGTAACAATATCGCCGTTCGGTCTCGGGCTGGTGGTTTGGAAAGGGGATAAAATACTTATTTAATAAATTGTGAGAAATTTTCTGTAATGTTTTATTTTTACGCCTTTTTGGCTTAACATATCACAATTCTTATCATAAATTTTTGTATGTAATTTATTAAAAAATATGTTTCACGGAAAATCTATTAAAATGTATGATAAAACAATTCGTACATCCCGGGCCGCTAGAGGCGCTGGTGTAGCATGTTTCCATCCCAATGTATGGAAAATGTCAGAAGCTCCGCGTATTATCATCCAGGGTATTTGGTGAAACAAATTTATCGATGGAGTAAACTTTTGAAAAAAAAATCCACTGTTAACTGCCATGTAGAAAATAATGTGGATTAAAGCAAATTCCCTAGTTATCGCTGGTAAAAACAAGTATGTTCGTAATATGGAACAAAAAGCGTCGATTTTAAATAATATGTAAGTTTTATTGGTTACAGTTAATTTAATATTTTGCGTGTTATTAATAAAAATGAGTGCTGAAAATGGTTGCACTGACCCAGAAATTCCTGACGGAATAATGAATTTAGATTTCATGACGCTAGAACTCACCGTTGGAAAGTTTTAACTTTTTTAAATTCAAATAAAAATATGTTCTGCTGTATATTTAAGATTAATGTGCGAGCATAGAAATTACAACCACTGTCTTTTATAGAACTCCATTCGTGGAATTTCTTTTTTTTTTCAAATTAAAAATGTTTTCAGATTGGTTTGTTACTTCTTTGACAAAGTGGACACACACTCCCGAGTCACTTTCGTTTTACTTTTCCATTTCAATAAAAGTAAACTCGTAGCAACTTGACCGTCCCGAGTCCTGACCGTCTTCTTGTAATATTTAGTTTCTGATAGTGGTTTCCTTTACTTGGAAGGTTCTTTTCTTAGTTTCCTCTTAAAAGTTTCCAGCAAATGATCAGGGCTACGAGAACAAAAAAAAACTTGTTACTTTCGTAAAAGTTTTTTTCTTTTAAAATATTTTTATGATTCGGCTTTCTCTATTTAATCTTGCCATCTGTGGACACCCTCTTCAACTGTGGCAATATTAACGCAATCTTCTAAGTTCTCATTTAAAGTTAATAATCATTAATTCTAAAAGGTCGCCAACACTCTGAAATGATATATTGCGACACGACAATTCAACTAGAATAACTCTGCGTACTGGGGTTAACTTTTTTTCTTTAAATACAGAGAAATAAGAAAGAATTAATTCCAACTGTCCGATAACGGTGTACAACAACATGTAGAGACAAAACAATAAGTAACTAAAAACAATAAAACAAGAGAAAGTAAAGTTTGTGTCAAGTGAAGTTAAGTGAACACTAGAGATTTATGAAATTTTGTACATTTTGGGCCATCGCTAAATATGTTCGAAATCTTGCCGCTACAATGGATTTAATTACATGTTTCCCTGTTAAATCACTTTCGTAAAGTATATCGACCAGTCAGTAGCTAAGTTGGCATCGCGTCTGGGTCCCACCCAAGTCGTGAGTTCAATCCATCGGCTGGCCACGTCCTCCGTTACGACACAAGAAACATTTTTCTCTTACTGATATTTTCAAATATTGTCTGGTTATTCGTAAAGGTTATTAAAAAAAGATATTTAACTTTTTAACAAGAACGCGTCATTTTTACGACTCGTTGTGTTCAACATCTCGGCTGTGGAGTGATTTGCCGGCCTCTGTGTTCTATGTTTCCACACAATATCCCCAATAGATGGGATAGACCTTTTGGGAAATAATTTCCCCGAGGGCTTACTTTGGGAATTAGTATAGAAATATTTAAAAAAAAAAAACAATACAAACACACTGATTGACTAAGCCTATGTATATGTGCATAGTAAAATATTTGACCAAAGTTTTGCACTTTTGCTGGAATCTTTTAACCCAAAATGCTTGAACCTAAAGCATGGCGTTATTTTTTTATATGAATACCGCACAAGAGTCCCAACTGCTCCCAACCGTCTGGAGCCAGTGAGCATTGGCATCCTCAATTGGGTAATGTTGTGAGGCTGAAGGTATTGGGGAGGGGAAGGAGAAGGGGAAGAGGAAGGTGGGAAAGGTGGTGAAGCCGTCATAAGGTTATGTTATTTCTGTTGGCTGATGGGTCAGATGAGCTATGCTAAGTAAGAACAAATAATACAAGGCTGGGTTATGCTGCTACTATGATCAGATATAAAAAGTGGTTCCCAATAAAACCATTGGATTAATAATATAGTTACTATTCCATTCACCCTTCTAGACCTGATCCAATCAGCCTTTCGTCTATATCGCCGGCTTTATTGCGTCTTCTAATGTCTCCCAATCCCCCGATGAACGAATTCGCACATTCTTCATCCCGGTTTCTCCGACTGCCCTCTCGTCAGAATCTAATCAGAGAAAATGCTGCAAAAATTTCGCCGAAGCCAGAATGGATTGAATTATTTTTAACTGGTGTGTTGCCGCGGCTTGTTTTAGTGTGATTGGAATTTTGGTACTTTTATATTGTTTACAGTAGTGCATCAGACTTAATAATAGGTATTTTAACAACAAAAGAGACATTTGAACCAAAGTATTTAGATTACACCAACACTTTCGTAATTTTTCTATTTTTTTATTTTATTAAATATAGCTTTAGGGTACATATTTTATGCCGTGTAGATCAAATATGTTGTACTGAGGACATTCCTGATTGTTTTAAAAAAGTAAGTTAATTTTAGAATTTTTGTTATTTAATAATTTTGTTATGTAAATATTCTACACAAAAATGGAATAGGCTTTTAACTATATAACTTAGAAACCCTGGAAATAAAAAAATTTCTAATAACCGTCTACTAAATAATCAAAATAATTCAACTTATAGTCCAATTTTAGACATATTTTCCGAGTGACACTAAAATGATAATATTGCAGCAATATTATTATTAACGTTACTGGAATTTATTTCTACCAACCACGTATCTATCACGTATCTAATTATTTACCCTCTTTCGAGTTTGTCCGCTAGGGGCCTAGACATTCATTTTTTTGGTTGTGAACGTGGGTGGTTATTTATTTTTCCTCGCTCTGTAGAATGATATTTATTTTGCTATTTGTATTTATTATACAAAACCGACATTATGTATGCATATCATGTTCGTTGAATTTATAATGTTAGTGACTGAGTGGTCTGAAGCGTCGGGTTCCCTTTCATTTGCTGCACAATAATCATTTTCCACTTATAATAATGGTAGTAGGAGGAATTAAAATACTTAATCATTGAAGAAAATGATATTAACAAACCTAAATGAAAGATGAAACCGGACAAAAGGACAGAAACTAAAAATATTTCAGTCGCATATTTTTAGTTTGTCCTTTTGTCCGGTTACATCTTTCATTTAGGTTTGTTAATATTATTTTCTTCAATTATTAAATATTACAACGAGGTTTTTAAATCTCAATAAAAATAATTAATAATTAAAAATTAAAATACTTATTAGTAATTTGCTACCAGTTTCTACACTCCTTGTCATTCATTGGACTTCTTAAAACAACTTTAATTATACAATTACAGAAGTAATTAGATATTATGTTAGGTGGGGGTGGTGATCTGGAGGGGGGGGATATAAGGAAATATTTTTTTTACAATTTTTTTGTTAATTTGCTTTTATTTTGAAATTGAGATTGAAGCGCGTTACCGCACGGGGTCGCAATTTTTCATTCTTTCAAACACTTGTGAAAACAATAACTTTTCTGTTCCATGACAATTCGGCACAGTGAATAAATCGGCACACTTCTGAAAAGTGATTTAATGTAATTAAAAATATTTAAAAAAATAATGAATTAAAAATTACTTTGTATTCACCAGTTTATTACTATAAACATATCAACATGTTTCGAAAGCGATGCTTTCCTCATCGGGAATATATAGACAAATGATAAACACAGAACACTATTCTATTGTTTTATGTTTGTCATTTGTCTAAACTTAACATTATTATTTTTTAATATTCTATATATTCCTGTTGAGGAAACCATATCTTTCGAAACATGTAGATATGTGTATATTAATAAAGTGGTGAATACAAAGTAATTTTTAATTCATTTATTAATAATGACGCCACAAAGGGAATACTCTTTTGAAGAAATTATTAAAAAAAGATGCTTAAAAACCTAATCTTACCTAACCTAGTCAACCAAGTTTGTTTTACATGTATAATTTTTCAAAAGTGTACCGCTTTATCACTATGCCGGATTTTCTGGTCACCATCTTTTCAGTGTATGACATAGAAACAACTAAAATATTTATAAAAATAATAATTTACATCATCAGTCTTGCTTTTGGCCCTACGTACTACAATTGTTTAGATTTTTTTGTCTGTTGTTTTTCTTACTTGAATTTCATTAATTCGTTTACTTTTATCACATAAATCTGAACCACCAAGCTTTAAGATTATTAAGTTTCATTTCCATAGCGATTTATTTTAAAATGCTGTAGTTTTCTTTTTGTCGTGTTTTCCGCTAAATCAGTAATAGCTCCTGTGTTTCGTTTCGCCTCGTACCGGCTACAAATCTAGCTCGAAGGAGGTTATGGAATAATTTAATTTATTCAAAGGAGTGACGAAGGAGGGAGACGCTAAATGTAGCGAACGTTCCGTCCTGCGCGTAATGAGGCGTCCTTTACACGAGGAGTTAATAATAACGCGGAGGTCGCAAGCGCCTACCTGGCATCCAAGGACGTGCAGTGATTTTTCCCCAGATTTTCCAAAAAAAAATTTGAAGTTTTCCCCTCCCTTCCCGATAGAGTTTTTTTCCAAGAAGTATATTCTTCTTCCTGCAAAAGTAGGTACCCAATGGTCTTCCTGAAATAGTAATCTCCTTCCTGAAATAATCATCTATTCTGAAAGAGTAATCTCATTACTGAAAAAGTATTCTGTTTCTGAAAGAGTAATCTCCTTCGTGAAATACTATTTTGTTTCTTAAAGAGTTATCTTCTTCCCGAAATAATCATATTTTTCTGCAGGAGTAATTTCCTTCCTGATATAGTTACCTTTTTTCAATAGATTAGTCTCCTTCCTGAAATGGTAATCTTTTTACTGAAAGAGTAATCTCCTTCCTAAAATCGTCGAATTGGAAGAGTTACCGGTTACTCAAAGAATACTTGACGATTCCAATCGGATAATAAGGAATTCCAGTCCAATTTTTTTTATCAGTAATGACATTCAAACTTAAATATCGCCATAATTTTTTTTCAAGGCTAAAATTATAAATTTTCAAAGTCCGCTAAAACGCTCCAAATGGCCGATCGGTATTTATCAGTTTTGAGGTTAGAATGTCAAATGTAAAAAAAAAATATGAGCCTTACCGTACATAATTTAAAATTCTATTCATGGTAAACCATAACTTAACATAAGTAATAAAATTATGTACCTTTTTAGAAACTTTAACTTAAAGAATAATAATAGTATTGAGCACTAACATTATCATAATATCCGTATTAATAATGGGTTTGTTCATGAATTCTCTAATTCCTTTCATTAATAATACTTTTTATACTTAACAACAATTATATTATTTAAAGTCACCTAAATTAAGTTTAAATTTCGCCAAAACTAATAAAATAAATATTTAAAATACAGAACAAATTCGACAAATCAAAATCTCCCCCATACAAAAATCCAAAAAGAGGACACACACGTGACGTCAGATGTTCCAAGTACAATGGTACCAATATAACGTGGTGTTTTGATGAGATGATTATTTATTCACTTTTAAATAACTATTTATAAATTCTACATATATTCAGAATTTACGTTTGCTGATCTTTATGAATATATTTTTTTAAAGTCATGATATTTTTCACTGGAGTTCCTTATTTCTAATAGAAAGAACAGTGAGAACTAATAAAATTTGACATTTTGCATACATGTTATGACAAATGCTAATATAAAATATTTATTATCTCAAAACAGCAGATTTTGACTTGTTGCAGTATAACACTGGGCCATCGATATGTTCAGTAGCCAGCACAGATATCACCCTAAAAACGTCAATTAATTTGTAATATATCAGATGTAGTTGTGATTTATTGATTCATTTTCACTTCGTATAAAAACGGTCTATAACACATATTTTGACATTAAAAAATTTCACACTATTCTTTACTTCAATAGGGAACTAACTCAAAATACCTCGTTTTGAGAAAACTGGATTTGAAAATTTTTCATAAAGACATCGCTCCGATGTAATGTTATTTTGTCCAACTATCATAACAATATATGCAACATGAAAGTAATTTATCAACCTATCATATCATAGGTGTAAATGGCTGCATTTATTAAGTTCCAAACGGAAACATTTGACATGTTTCTCCATTGAACCAATAATCTGCTGATTTCATTATAATTCCATAAAGAATTATCTGACTACATAATTCGGACGAATTAGACTTATTTTTTTTATTGAAATATGAAAAGAGAGAGTTTCTTTACCATTTTGCATCATTAACTCAAAACCCATAAATTTCTAGTTATTTGTCTATTGAACTAAGGTATCGATATATGGATTTTTGATTTATTTCTCGAGAAAAATAAACAATTGTTTTAATATTTTTTCACGCAGCGTGTTTCATAATGCATACAAATATATTATTAAAGAATATTTTTAGATCAAGCAGTTTATGCAAAATTACGAGAAACCAAACTGACATGAACCTCATCGGTAGTCTGTGGCATAAAATAGCATTTGAAATAAATGTACCAAATCCTTCATCAAAGAAAAACCCTAATGGAATAAATAATAATAATTGGATTACTTCTATAGCGCCGTTTTCGTGAGGAAATCACCTCAAGGGCGCTTTACAACATAATTTATCTAACCTATACCTTATCACTTAGACTTATATGTAATATTTAAATATTGTTATTTGAAAATTTTACAGAACGGGAGGATTACATAAAAAAAAATTGTTGAAATATTCCGACCTATTGAGGCAGTTATAAAATAAAAAAACATGGAAATTATTTATTTTTTTATAAATTTTAGTGTTTTTTACCTCACTAAAATATAATACGTAATTCTTCAAATAAAAAAACAGAGGGTGGGAAAAATATTTAATTATTGGTTTTTGTTCGCTAAAAAAATTGTTAATTTTTAAATACATTTTAAACCTCTGCAAATGTTCAAAATATCAATATAAAATCACAACGATATCCGATACCTTACAAATTAAATGTTTTTTTAAGGATGAACGCATTTCTATACTCGGTACTGCATATATATTTCTTGAAAAGTTTCACATCTCCACAGCACTGTATCAACTCCGTTTTAATACATTTTTGTCAGAAATTGTGAATAATTTTTCGCAGAATCTAGCGTTGGGCGTACAAACAGCTTTCAAATTCAAATCACGTAATTCAAACTATTGTTCGAAAATAAGTAATTTGCCGATATTATTCCATTATCTTATTTTGCGCGTAGCTTACGAGCAAAGGAGTTTGTACTTAGCATTCAAAACTTATGTTTATTGTACGTAAATGTACGCTCACAGAGTACCCACGTAAAAATAAAAAAATAAAAAAAACCTATAGACATCTCATTTCAATACAAATGACACAATTGCTCTAATATTTTGGTAAATCTGGGTATTTTAGTATTGGTTTTTTATAATAATCTTCATTTAACAAGTCAACATGAGAACGGGTCGTTTCTACGACTCGTTCTTGGGTTCAACAGTCTAGCTGTGGAACGATTTGCCGGCCGCTGTGTTTACTCCCTCCTAAAACATGGGTCTCTTCAAGACCATGTTGTAGGGTGGAGCATCCTCAATGATGATGTAGGTGGTGTTTTTGTAAGTTTTTTTTTAAATATCCCATACGATACGGATTATTTATCCGACCGACAGTGAAAGAAACCATGTGAATAATTTGTAAAGGTAGATTGTCATTCGTTGGTAGTGGCTAAAGTGGTCTAAGTTTAAATCATTCGGAGTTCAACAACGAGATTTTATAAAGGAAACATTTTCTGGTTTCTGTAAGCAGCTTTTCTTCTTTATATGGAGTCACTTCATTTCAAAAGTTGGTGTGGAGAGATAGGTATTAGATTTAAAAATAAAATATCGTTATTTTAAGCCACGAGTTATTACGTAATACGAGAAAAACTTCATATTTGTGACCGGATTTATTTTGCCACAAAAATAACTAAAAAGGAGAAAAATAAAATAGAAATATTTCTTATAATGCTAAAACTGTTAATGTGACATTTTTTATTAAAAAGCTTTGTAAAGGTTTTTAATAAAAAAAACTCACGATAAAATGGAATTTCACCATGAATTAACTGTTTCAAAGATAAAAATAACATTTTTTAAAAATACTGAAACGGTATTAAGAAAAAAAAAAACGCAAAATGAAATATTTGTTTAGTCGCTGCGCACCGTTATAGCAATTTTTGGCTCAGACGCACGTTCCGTCATCGTTCGAACCCGTATTTGTATTGTATGAAATATCCCATTTGTTTTTAAGCTTCATATGTGCGCTCCGGGATTCGCACATAAAGACCGCCAGGCTGCACTCCTATCGTTGATTTTTCTTACTATGGAGTCGTGGCC
This sequence comes from Halesus radiatus, assembly GCA_022606495.2. Taxonomy (NCBI): domain Eukaryota; kingdom Metazoa; phylum Arthropoda; class Insecta; order Trichoptera; family Limnephilidae; genus Halesus; species Halesus radiatus. The sequence continues at coordinate 101,076 of JAHDVE020000258.1, read as the reverse complement.
AGCTATTTATTTGTACGACCAAATACTACGGGATAGTGGCGCGCCCTTAAAACTGGTAATATTCCAGGTGAGTTTTGTACGCCTTAGTTTTTTTTGAGTTCACTGAATCCTGAAGGATGGAAAAAAGTTTTTGGATTTGGTGACAATACTCACTATACCGATTACCGATTGATGAAATTTTATTACAGGAGATAAAAAGTTTGTGCTATTATTATTGAGTACTTCGAAACCAATGTGTTATTGATTTTGTTCAACAATAAGACTATATCTCGTAGAGTTTCAAGTCTCTTTGTTTTAAGGCGATTTTTGTCACAACGTTCTTGGTAGGAGTTCTCGGGGTATTTCTGAAAGCACATTGCTCCATTTAAAAATAAATTGACGAAGCGGTTTCCATATCGTATTTATCCGTTAATTTATTTTGATAAACACAGAGTAGAACTCCTCAGCAAATATTTGTCATTATTGGTATATTTGGATATGTAACGTTTATTTTTTTTATATTGTTCCGTTTCAACGCTTTAATACATCATCAAAATTTTATTCAAAACCGTACATGACCCCGGGAAATGCCGGGCACTTCAGCTAGTTATCTACTAAAGATCAAATTAAAGAAAATATATTTTTGATTTAAAAAAAAATGAAGATATTTGACATACCGACCCCTCGGAATAACAAGGTTCCATCTGACATAGCAATGTCATGTGATAATTTCTGGTGTTTTCACCGTGCTGCTCCGATAGTGGGTATTTTTAGATTGAAAACAAAGGTGATTCAATTGGTGTTATTTTAGTACCAAGGTTATATTTTGTTTGTTTAATGAATTTTTGAAAACCGAGGCCAACGAAAATGGATTTTTCGATGCAATAAAATAAGAACTGTTGAGACAATGTTTCCAAAACTGGTATCAGATCCTTTATATCAGCTCCGTTTTGGAGATATTTGTCCACTTTTCTTCTCTAGTGTGAAAGAAGTGATTTAAAAAAAAATTTAATGTAAATGTCAAACAGTTTGAAAATGGCCTTAAACGCCGAAACAGCTGTCACAATAATAACAATTGAAAATACTTGCAGAACTTAATAATAATATTATTAAATTTGATTTACATTAAATGTAAAAAAAAATAAATGGAGTTCTACGAATTAAATACAAAAACAATTAATATATGAAAGAAGTGACTTAATTCTCATTCCCTTGAAATTCGGTTCCATGACAAATTAAAACACTTCTGAAAATATATTAATTAAAAATTACTAATATCTACATATCAACATGTTTTGAAAGTGGTGCTTTCCTCATCACGAATATACAGAATACTAAAAATAATAATAGTTTATCATTTGTCTAAACTTGACATTATTATTTTTTAGTATTCTGTATATTCCTGATGAGGAAATTCAATCTTTTGAAGAAATTACTTCTAAAAATGGTTGAGTCGGGCCATGTCAGAAGTCGGAATAACAAAAGAGAATGCATGAGACGTTGTATGAACACGAATGAAGCAAGAAGTACTCGTGTATGCCAAGATCGAGTTGTTTGTCGGTCCGTCCTCTCTGCCTACCCCTGCGGAGAAACGGCGCGATGGTTAGTTAGTTATTTAGTTATTGAATGTTCATTTAACCTTACACCAAAAAAATGGCAAAGCTTTTCACTTTCCTTTATTTATAGTTTATATTAATGGCGACATTGTTTGAGATATATCTCCATTTTATGTCGCCTACCGCATAATTCCGAAATATTCTTTTAATACGGGCAATATAAAATATATATATATAATAGGCATATCCATTTTATTTAACCCTTTGTGTTTATGCGTTATTACTTCCTTGAGTATCCCCTACACCATTGTTGTACAAATAAATATCCCACAGGGTTTTTATATATTATATCTCTGGCTGATATGATCATGGATAACTTTTCAAAAACAAAACAAATTAAATTTAATCAGTCTCTTTTGTTTTAAAAAAAAATCCTCCCCGCCTTCATTCCAGTAAATTTTATTTTATATCCCACAGCCGCAATATGGAGACAATAAAAATACTTGTTCATAATGGGCAACAGGTCAAAAAAATTTGAACGCTTGTGGGTATTTTATTTTCATTTATGACTTTCAGTCACGTAGCAATAAGCAAAAGTAACCCACGTTAATTAAATTTGAATGCCATCGTAAAACGTTTTAAGCCGCAACTCTTAGCTTTACTGATGATTCCTTTGACCTGGATTTGTGGAAAAGTTATTTTAAATACAAACTTTCACTTAACTTACGTATTATAACGTTTTATGCGTTTGAATTTCATTTGGAAGATGCATTTAAGAGCAAAAATTTTTTTTTTGTATTGTTTTTAATACACACCGTTTTTTAAATTTTATCGAAACCTAGCAACGAGATAAAATTCAGAGATTCTAGGTAATCATGCTGTCAATCGCAGGGTACGATACTCACGTATTACCTGTATTCAATTTCTTTTTGTGTTGACTTACAAAATTGAATCCTTCCCAGTGCGTAGGTCTACCTCGGAGTATTTTACTTGTTGGCTTTTGAATGCACAATGGATCCAATCCCTTATCGGATTGAAGTTGCTTTCGGAGTGTTATTCGATTCCGGAAATATATTTTCTGTTCGTGTTCCGAGGTAAACTGCGCTCGTGTGTATAATCTGTCTTCCGTGCTAAGCCTTCATCAAAATTTATTAGGTTTTCTAATGACATGTTTGTAACAAGTTTTCGTGTTTTAAAACACACACAGTTTTGTGTTTGCATTCCCTTACACATCGCTTTTAATTGGTAACTGAGCCAACAACGGCCAACTAAATGTTACCTATTTGAGTACTAATTATTAGTTGTGAGTTCTGATGTACGGGCGATAGAGCTTTCACATTATTTTGTACGTTTCACTTGTCATTTATTAAGCTTTCGATATTTGTCTAAGAAATGTAAAGGCTAAGACATATTTTCTATTTTCTTATGGTCAACGTAATATGTGAAAAGTTCAAAATTTTTAATTTAAAGTATATAAATTCACCAGGTAAAAAGACCACCATTTAATAACAAAATGTTGCTTTTTTTACAGTAGCTCCACGCAGGAGGCCCTGAGGGAAATAGTTTCCCTTGAAGCCTATATCGTCTTTGGGGATGCTGTGTGGAGTGTCTATTAGATTATAGGAAGGAGTGAACCTGGGTCTTGAAGATACCCATGTTGTAGGAGGTAGGAAACACAGAGGCCGACAGATCATTCCACAGCCGAGCTGTTGAACACAGGAACGAGTCGTAAAAGCGACCCGTTCTCATGTGACAAATTTCGACTGTGTGAAAATGTTGGGCACGCGTTTGGCGTGTCTCCCGACTATCCACCGGTGCTGAAGGGATCGATGACGTTAGTTCCTCAGAGCATCTTCCATTAAAATACCGATAAAACAAGGACAGCATTCCCGCCTGTCTATTCCCGTCTGTGCTCCAAAGATTGCAGTCCGTTTGTTAAGATAGGCGAATCTATCAAACGGACCGCTCGTTTCTGAAAAGAGTCGAGGGTTTTTTTTTCAGATATTTTGGGACTCCCCCCTACCAGAGGTGGCTTCCAAATTCTACAGTGGGGCGGTATGATCTGCCCGCCTCTGTGCCCTCCTCCATCCTACAACATGGGTCTCTTCAAGACCCAAGTTCACTCCTTCCTATCCTCTAAAAGACCCTCCACACAGCATCCCCAAAGACGATTTAAGCCTTGAGGGAAATTATTTCCTTCAGGGTTTCCTCTGTGGAGTTACCGTAAAACTAAATAAATGAATACAAATACAAAAAGACCACCATTCAGAATCGAAACGTTGCTTGAAAAGGCTTTAGCCGTGTTTGGTGTCCAGATCCGAATAGCCAGGTATTTTCCCAACCGCCTTTTTCCCTTCAGCCTCACAAGATACCCCAATTGGGGATGCCATAGTATCACCGGCCCCAGGAGGTTGGGAACAGCTGGGACTCTTGTGCGGTACTCAAATAAATAAATAATAATAAAAAATAAATGAAAACGTAAAAGTTAAAATTGATTATTTCGCTTCGTAGTTGGCGCGCCGTCGAGTTCGTTTGTTCCTAGACGGTTCCGGCAACTTGGTTTATGGGAAATGCTCGCTTTTCGCTTTCAATTCACTTTTACCCGGGTTGCCGGCGACAGCCGGACAGACGAGAGTAACGGCGCGCGACGGCCTTGCGAGCTCAGTCCCTCGCGTGCCTGTGCTCCTGGTATCTACCAGCGGTGTGGAACTACAGTTTAGACGTTTAGATTAGGAATGCAGAGAGCGAGCATTTTTGATTGTCGTCGTCAACGTCGATAAACGTCGCATAGACATAAATTCGGCAGCACCAAAAATGACAGCAGTAACTTTAAAAAAATTGTCTCAGTATTCTGTTTAGTTCCTGTTTCCGGGAGTCATAAATTAGTGCCACATTGAGAAAAATGCTAAAAAAGTTTGGAAAAGTCTTCAATTTATGAAAATATAAATAAAAGTTTACCTAAGAATATGAGCAACTTTCAATAAATGAATTACTGCTTTCTTTCTCGGAGCAGCCGAATTATTGGTGATCAAATTCCATTTTTGTACCTGCAGGGTTTTATTACTTTTCAGAACACTATTTTGAATATATTTTCCCTTTTGACCGCTCTTTCTCCCTCCGAATGCATTTTTCCCGAGTGATAGATCTATCAGTATCGCTCTGGTGAAACCACCATTCAGAACCGAGACGCTCTTTGAATTGACTTTAACCGTGTTTGGTGACTATATCCGAATAGTCAGGTACTTTACAATCTTCCTCTTTTCGAATTCCTTCTCTTTCCCACTCCCTTCAGCCTCACAACATATCCGAATTGGGGATGCCAAAGTCCTACTGGTTCCGGACAGTTCGAACTATTGTGCGGTATTATATGTATTTTTTTTAAAATTTACAGACCACACCAAGTAGGCGATACATCTCACTTATCACTCGTAAAAATGTCTACATTAAAGAACTTTAACCCTTTCAGCACCGCGCTTTTGTTTCCACATTTAGAACATATTTTATGCGTGATGACATCTTAGATCATTATTTTAATTTTTTTCTGTATATTTTTTTTACTCTGCATATCTCTACATATTCTATATCCTTCCTTATATGTATCGAAAAAAAAACATTTTTTCCTCCCTATTTTATGCGAATAAAAATTGGCGGTTTCCAATTGCTGACATTACTGGCTTTGCGTGATTTTCATTGGATTTTAGCTACTCCAGGCGGTGGACATATTTATAAAGGTAATTTTCATGCTTAATGTTTTGAGGATATGTTTTTAATGTAAAATTTATACGTAATTTTATTTAATTGGTAAAACATTGTATTTTTTGTGCATATTTTATATGATTCATCGTTTTACGTGAAACAGCCCTTTGAGAACTAATGTTCTTTCAAATCAAAGTAGCAATAATTACTAAAGTATTGAAAACAAAAATCACGTAACTACCAATTATCAAACGACATAAAATAAAATAAAAATAGTAACGGATTCCAGACAAAGCAACACCGCCGAAAAGTGATCTGTCACTTTATTTATCGTCATTGGGGCTGAAATAAGTGTTGATCCTAGCCGAAGAGATGACGAAATAATTGTAAAATATTATTATTGTTATTACTACCTGCGTTTTGCCCGTTGCACCCAATGGAGGTGATTCAATTATATTATTATTGTAAATTTATAATTTTATGCTTGTAAATTGATACTTGCCTTAATTTTTCTTTATTACTGAAATTGATCTGGATTGTTCGAAAATGGCCTTAAACGCCGAAACGTCTGTCACAATAATAAAAACTAAAAATACTTGCAGAACTTAATAATAACATTATTAAATTTGATTTACTGTAATTTTTTATATAAATTCATGATACATATTATTCTTATTTTTAGTTGCCCGCACATTTCAGTAAACCCGACCGATCCTAACCTAACTTAACCTAACCTCGTTATTATTATAAGAAATAAACTTCACAAGCGATACCCAAAATACAAGGCTATTTGTTTCATAAAATCAAGAGATATTCATTTACACTGGTACTGAAAGAGTTAAAAATGATTATGAAATTTTATTCCTCGTTTAAAATTTGTTATAATTCAGCTGAAAGTACCGTTCTTTGTTCTTAGAGTTTAATCTTTTATCTAATATCGTATTTTAACTACATACTTACTTTCATACAAACGTTCTATTTTACGGGTAAGTATAAAACTAGCTATTAAATGGTGTAACTGTTCTGTTATTTTAATGCTATCATTTTAATTCCGTGTACTATATCGATGGCTTAGAATTAATATGTTGTAAATACAAAACAAACATTTTAGTTAAGGTAAGATAAAAACTAGTTTCTTATTAGATAACAATATATTATTTCGTTAAAATGTTGCCTCAAGTATCAAGAAAACTTGATTTTTAGCAATTTCATAAGAATCACCATTTTGTATTTACAACATTTTAGCTCTAATCACGGTGGAAATTTTATTATTTATATTGATGGCCTCCATGGTCGAGGGGCAGGTCCTCGACTACGGACATGGTGGAGTTTTTTTTTATTTTACGTTGACGGCCTCCATGGTCGAGGGGCAGGTCCTCGACTACGGACACGGTGGAAATTTTATTATTTATATTGACGGCCTCCATGGTCGAGGGGCAGGTCCTCGACTACGGACACGGTGGAAATTTTATTATTTATATTGACGGCCTCCATGGTCGATGGGCAGGTCCTCGACTACGGACACGGAGGAAATTTTATTATTTATATTGACGGCCTCCATGGTCGAGGGGCAGGTCCTCGACTACGGACACGGAGAAATTTTATTATTTATGATTGACGGCCTCCATGGTCGAGGCAGATCCTCGACTACGGACACGTAAATTTTATTATTTATAATTGACGGCCTCCATGGTCGAGGGGGCGGTCGCTGGACACGTAGGAAATTTTTATTATTTATATTGACGGCCTCCATGTGGTCAGAGGGCAGGTCCTCGACTACGGACACATGGGGAATTTTATTATTTATATTGACGGCACTCCATGGTCGAGGCAGGTCCTCGACTACGGACACAATAAAATTTTATTATTTATATTGACGGCCTCCATGGTCGATGGGCAGGGCGGACTACGGACAGGAAATTTTATTATTTATATTGACGGCCTCCATGGTCGAGGGGCAGGTCCTCGACTACGGACACGTAGGAAATTTTATTATTTATATTGACGGCCTCCATGGTCGAGGGGCAGGTCCTCGACTACGGACACGGTGGAAATTTTATTATTTATATTGACGGCCTCCATGGTCGATGGGCAGGTCCTCGACTACGGACACGGAGGAAATTTTATTTAATTAAATTATGTTGTCTCACATTTAATTCATATAAAATAATATATAGTATACTCGTACTTGCGACACGTTCCAAAATGGTATATACTCTCAGTATCGCCCCGGTGTAAAACCACCATTAAGAATTGAAACATTGCTTGAAATGGCGTTAACCGTGTTTGGTGACCAGATCTGAATAGCCAGGTACCCCCCCCATCTCCTCGTCCCCATAACTTTCAGTATCATAGCATACTTCAATTGGGGATACCTTAATCTCACTGGTTCTGGTTAGCAGGGAGCAGTAGGGACTCTTGTGCAGTATTCACATAAAATAATGTAAAAATGACGTCAGTGGCCTATTAAGAATCAAATAACCCATTTGTATTAATTCGGTATGTTTTGTTCGCCTATCACGAATTCCTGACAATTGCTTTTTTTTATTTAGAAGACACGTTGCGTGTGAGAAAGTTTTCAGAAAGTTCCTTTATATTTCTTAAATTATCATATCTTATCGGAATAATTCATTTTGTAACATACGCGCCCAAATGTCTAGCACTCTGAATAATAACTACATGTTATTAATAAACACGTCATCTACAAAAATAATTTAACACTCTGGTGTCAAATGTAATGACATGGCCACGAATTTTTCATTTAATATAAAGTTGTTGCCAGTGCGGCTGATTGAAGTTTCCGGAGACTTACAGTAATGGCTTAACAGCTGTCGTGAGGAACATTGTAAAGTATATTAACAGTAACGCCCTCTTCCAGCGCGGCAGTTCATGGACAGCTGTCAACAAGCGAAACACCGATTCTGCCGAAAATCCTGAAACATTTTTTTTCGTGATTGAATTTTTAAGTACGTCACTCAGCGGAGTTATGCTTTTTGTTTATGGTTTCGCTCCCTGCCCTAAACGTAGAATTTTTAATTTTCTGTCTGACAAGAACATGGCTTTTTTTTGTTTATTATTTAGCCCAGGGGAAAACACCGACAGCCTGTCGTATTGTTTTGTGTTTCGATGATTATTATTGCATGACGAATTAAACTTTGAATGATTTAGTAGTGTTGATTTGATATTTTTGTGTTGTGCTGTCTGATCCGGCAATTGTTTTTTGTTCTTTTTGATTTGATTACATGATAAAACAATTATTATGTTACACTGTGCGAAGCCCTCGTGAAGCTTCACACCTGTTTGGCTGTTAATTGAAGCAATTCATCCACCTTGGATTTTAATCCTTCATCTCTTCAAATCTGATCTCCATATACCCCTTCAATCCCAATCAATAATAATAACCAGTGGCCTGATTTCAGTTCTTCTTAAGAATAGTCATAGTCGAAATCGTCACGAAATTTTCAACAAACTTAACATTATGTCAATAAAACAATTATACTCTAAAACAATACTTCTTTACATTCATAAATACAAAAAAACAATCACGCATTTTAGTAACACTCGATCTCAGAATCAAAAACACATCCAACAAGGAACCACAAACACAACATTTGGACAACAAAAATATTCTGCTATGGTACTAAACTCTACAACAAAAACCCACTCTCCTTTAAATATCACAACAACAATAATTAATTTAAAAATCAAATGAAATGCTGGATACGTTACATAGTGAGATCCGAAATAGAAAATATATTAACACCAAATACAGACTAACACCGAAATCACTCAACTGCACTTAAAACACCTCGCCTTACAATTATTTTTTTTTCATCAATTTAATATAATGTAATTTAATATTTTGTAAATGAAATCCTCAGCACGGGAAATCCCAGTGAGGATACTATTATTTGTTATTTTGTTATAAAAAAAAGATAATTTAACATTATTATTATTATTCTCACCCGAGATAAAATTTGTAAGATATTGTATGGACATACGTAACAGGTACTTTAGCAATGTAAATGTTGATATACCAACCTTATCATCTGTAATAAAATGTACTGTGTATGTCTAAATAAATAACTAAAATTAAATAAATATGCAAGGCATTCTCCTTATCTTTGGGATTGAATACATTTTGCTTAACTTCGATTTCAATTACGTGTCAATGATAATACATTTTTAAAGGAGGTGTAGTTTAATTAACACAGTATTATTAAAAAAGCATATATTAAATAACAAGTCACTTTGTTTTTAATCCACTTCGGCAGAATCGAAACTAGTCGACAAATAAAAAATAAAAGTGGATTAAAAACAAAGTGACTTGTTATTTAATACATCATTTCAATCCACAATGTGTTTGCTTATTCTGAAAAAAAATATATATATATATACATATATATATATTAAAAAAATCATAGGTGCATCACACATACTTAACACGGGTCTGACTAATAATCAAAGACAATGCTCGCAATAATTTTGGGTTTTTTTATTTTATTTTAAAAAGTATTAAAGTCTATGGATAATTACAATGCCTTATCCTTAGAACCGGAATCAGGCCCAAGATCTTCAACCAACACACCCTTAATATCCCATCATAATATACCACCCGCAGAGAAATAAATACTAGGCAATTAAACTATATAATCACATGCATACTCGTACATCACTGAAACAAACCACAGAGAACACACCAACACATATAATCAAACTTAATATTTCAGTCTGGATAAAAGCAAAAGGAACAGATTTTTTCGCAGCTTTATTACATCAAAGCAAACATTACATAATAACATTTATATTAAACATAATTTTTTTTTTTTTTATCTTAATATTTTATAATATTCTTTAACGTCATATTGAAATCACTTCACAATATTACTGTATCAAAAACACATGAACACCTCAGTACAGATCCTCCCAGTGAGGTGTTCACGTAACACTATAATATATACATAATTTACATTACTTGCACAACATTCTTACTTGACACTACACTACATAAAAAAATATTGCTTATATGATAATTGACTGTAAAATAAATAGAAATAAATAAAACTTGATTTGTTGCGAACTGCGACAGGTTGTGCGGATTTCATAAGTCTGAGTACTGGTCATATCACTCTGACCAAAGTAATTTCATAAGTCTGAGTACTGGTTGGACTCCGTCATATCACTCTGACCAAAGTAATTTTATAAGGCGTGTGGACGAACTAATATATAAATGAATTAAAAATTACTTTGTTGACTTAACACGTTTCGAATGCGAAGCTTTCCTTAGCATGACATTCAGAACACTAAAAAATGATAATGTCAAGTATAGACAAATGATAAATATAGAACACAATAATGTATTGTAGAATAGACAAATTATAAACATAAACAAAATGTGATTAAAGTATGTAAGCAATTATTAATGAAAAACATTAATAAAAAAATATTATAAAACATTGAATAACAAATTTATATTAGAAATTAAAAAAATTATTATTTTTATTATTAATATTAATATGAAAATATATTCTAGAGGTAGCTATTTTAAAAAAAATATTTGATTATTAATTATATTTAATTGACTAATAACACTTTTTCTGATTTATAAAATTTCAAGTTGTCTAATTGTAAACCGGCTTTATTTGTATGTAAAAGAATTTAGCTTTTATTTATATCAAAAGAAGGATTGTTTTCCAAAATATGATTTGCAAGTTCAGAATAATAAATATTATTTTAACATCTTAGTAGCTCCTTAACTCTAATACTAAAAATTTTTGAAGTCTTTCCTATATAAAAAAAAAAGTTATATAAACTAATTTATATAGTACCGATTTATTTAAAATATTATCTTTATCCTTGTTATTTAAAATGTAGCTTTTATTATTTATTATTAGTATAAGAAGCTGGTTGGATAGTATTTGGGATGTTTTTAATTAATAAATTTTAAGTAATATGTTATTTAAAAACAATATTTTTCTCCACTGTTTACTAACATCAGTTATTTGTGGAGGATATACATAAGATTTAATAAACTATTATAATAATTTAAGATTTAATAAGCAAAAGCTGATAATTTTTTAGTAAATGGTGATTATGTATTATGTATAACGATGCCTGTATCATTGCGATATATATTAAATTCTAATTTATTATTAACAATAGAAATATTTAGGTCTAAGAAATTAATTATTAAATATATATATATATATATATATATATATTTATTAGTAAAGTGGTGATTACAAAGTAATTTTTAATAGTGACGCTACAAAGTGAATACCAATCTTTTGAAGGAATTATAGAACTAATATACTACTGGCACATTAAAAGTGTCTTGTCTAGAACGTGGAGCAGGCATAACATTCAGTCTCGTGGTGTTTTTTTTTTCATGTGTTTTTGTTTTGAAGTACTACTTATAATAGGCCTAAGATGAAATGAGCCGATGTTAAGGTGCTCACCGCGATCCGTGTAGTTCAGCACGTAATCGCAACGTGGCGCATGCCAAAAAATATCCGATTTAAAGTTGGCACCCGGCGCCGGGAGTATTAATCAGTTTTTACTTAGAATTCCTCACAAATGGAGACAAACCGCCCCCCGCGCCCGGCAAAACTTTTATTATAGCCTTCAATTTTAATAAACACGCGCTGCCTGAAATGCGTACAGACCTAGCAGAATTATCTCTGTTACGTCTTTAACGCGTGTTCGGTATCTTAAATTTACACATTTTCGGTTACGGGCTAACCGGTAAGTTGCCGTTTTTTTATCAATCAAACCCTTTTCGATAATACAGCTAAAGGAATAAATTTGAATAAACGAATTAAAAATTATTTTGTAATCACCACTGTATTAATATATATTTATACATATCAACATGTTTCGAAAGCGATGCTTTCCTCATTAGAATATACAGAATACTAAAAAATAAAAATGAAAGAATAGGCAAATTATAAACATGTACAAAAATTGATTAAAGTAGGTAAGTAATTAATCAATTATTTCTAAATCGACAAACTAAAAATAAAAAAAAATTGTACAGATTCAGCTATACATACCGCAGCCCGGACTGCAGCTGGTTTTCAGCAGTGCCTCTAGAAATCTAAAATCTCAACAGTTAATAAAATAAAATGACGTTTTTAAATGTTAAAATTACATAATCACTAACACACGTATCCATTTCTTATTATGTTGTGCAGTCAGCAATCATTCGCTGCAGAACTTCTTAAAGCACTGCAGCGATGTAGATGTTCGAATGGTAGTAATTATTTAGTGGTATTTCATTCTAACGTTTTATTAGGGAATAACTGTAACCTGTAACTATCCTCAAATACAGCGGTTCGCTGTCTTGGGAGAACAAGTAAATAGTCTCTTTGGCATCTATTACGTGCATGCGAGTCACGGTACTATTGCAATTTGTCAATCAGATAGGTGGGACACTTTGAATTCATCAAATTGTACATTTGACAAGGTAGGAACCTTCGAATTCATTAAAAATGTTCATTGACACATTTGATGTGACTTCCTTCTGTTCCACATCTACGAGTGTATCGACATCACACTATCATATCTTATCAAAACTAGATATTTGGCTGCTGTTTGCATACTAAAATTTAACGTGTCCCATTTCCTTGGCAAAACCGTAAAATAGACAATAATATTACATATATATTGTACTGTAAATTTTTTTTGTACTGTGCCAGGGAACATTTCTCCCTCTTCCCGTGTCAACTGTGGTTATAGGTGCATAAATGTGGAGATAATCTTCTCTACCCAGTGAGCGGGCTGCGTATTGCTACTGTAGAGCTTTACAATAATATTATTGAAAGAAAGTGTCACGTACTAACAAATTAATTTGTATGCAGTATTAGTGCATTACAGTGATGTGAAATAAACGCTTTTAATTATTTACTAAATCACCGGTTAACAGGTGACGAATTTCCCGTGAACTTACGGTAATATGTTACCATTTACCGGTAAACCGTTATCTTATTTCCCACTTGTGTTTTGAAACACCTGTCCTGTTCATCGCTCCGGTGAGGCAGAACAGAATTCTCGCATTATTATACATGGCAGACGTCTAGGCGCATTTATTTTCACATTACTCTTTAAAAATGCTCCGTTTGAATTAAAAGGCCTCAAAAAATTCACTTACTAGTTTTGCACTAATCAATTCCAAATATTTCTGCAGCTCTACCGTGTGTTTTTTTTTTAATGTGAATACCGCACAAAAGTCCCAACTGTCCAGAGCCAGTGGGACTATGATACCCCAAATTGGTGATATATTGTCAGATTGAAGGGAGTCTGGATGGGAAGGAGATAGGAAGGGGGAGGTGGGGAAGTATGTGAATATGCAGATTTGGCACCAAACACGGCTAAAGCCATTTAAAGCATCGCTTCGATTCTGAACTCTAATAAGTCAACATAATGGAAACTACCCTCAGTATCGCCCTGGTAAAAAAACACCATTCAGAAATGTCTTTAGCCTTGTTTGATGTCCAGATTTGAATAGCCAAGTACTTCCCAACCTTGGTCTTTTCTGTCTCCTTCCCTTCCCCACTCCCTTCAGTCTCACAACATACCTCATTGGGGATGTCATAGTCCCACTGGCTTCGGACAATCGAGAGAAGCAGTTGGGACCCTTATTCGGTGTGATGTTTGCATAGATATCTCTAGTTCTCACTGGTGTAATAGTTCGCAGAGTCACAGAGAAATGTCACTAGAGTATAGGTTAACCCTTTGTTAAAACTAGAGGTACGAGCTTTTGAGAGTCACTCGAATTTCACCTCATAATAATAGAGCTTTATTTATTACTAATTACAGGACATTGGTCTTAAGGTTGACCTTGACCTTTCCTTGCTCGTATTATAAGAGTATTATCGTCGTAATCAAATAAAGAAAAAGTGTTTGTTGTGAAGACCTGTTTCATTGACTTTTCTTGAAAAAAAACAGTGACGCGCATAGACTATAATACGAATATGTTTTTTGAATATGAAAGATTGTCCCGCGCATGCAATAATTTGACCTGAATTTTATCCGTCACCATTCGTAATGAGCCGTAGCACATGCTCTATCACGATACACGCCACTATCGCCTCTGGTTATATGAATACGAAATACATTTAAAGACGTATTTCTAATGATTTATCTTTAATGGTCTCTTAAATGTCACATCATTTATTTCAGACTCGATTAAAAATATGAATAATATTTTACTTTTAGAATTCTACACTTCGGTATTATCTACATTAACTCACACCTTATATGTATATCAAGGATGGACTTAAAAGTATTTTTATTTAATTCCAAGCTTATAATGCTGAATTATTTATTATATTGTATATAGTTTTGTTCAAATTTCTATTTTCTAATATAAATATAATCATTGGTATTTTATAGTGATTTAATTTACTTTATATATTTATTTTTACATTAATTCTTAATTATTGACCTTCTATCATTACTTGTTGTTAATTTTGTCTATTTCTTTGTTTTTATTGGAATTTGTTACAGTTTTTATTTTTGTTTATTTATAGTTTGTTTTTTTTTAAGGGGAGGCACAGCTTTTCAGCCTATATCTACTGTACACCACTTGTATTTCATCCTTCGTGTAATTCTGACCACTTCGAGATTCCTTAACAAATCCCTTCATGCAGTCCCTTCCTTAACCTGCCGCTGAACGACTCCCAACGGGGTAGCGATATAGTTCCCTGGTTGTCACAAAAATATAATTTTCTTTTTAAATACAAAGTATTGCTCTCTAAATTTATTTGTCATGGCAAATTTTTCATACTAAGCTGAATAATGCTTTCCCACAATTTATGTAACAACAGTGATGCCATGCTTGATATTTTCCCTTCTAATGAATTTATGTGCTGACCAGCCAGTTCTGTTGGATACATTTCATATTTTTGAAGTAAAAACTTTTATCATAGCGTCATGCATTTTGCTCAATTTTTCATGTTTAATTTTCTACTCGTTGTTATCAAAATGTTAAACAGAAGTTTTTTTTTGTAATTCAGATGCTGACATGGTGGCAGAAACCGTTTGCGATTTTTAAGTTGCGACTTAATGGTGCCAAAATTAATTTCCTGTCCAATAGATTAACTTTTAATGGAAAGAAATTTATCTATAAAACAATTTTATCTATTTTTTTTTACAATCATTTCAATAAAAATAACCATAAAAATGAAAATTAGGTAAGAGTAAATAACGTCATATAACTAAGTCGTCTCGATGTGACCTAAACACAGTTTGAAAAAGGTTTTGAACACCGAAACAGGTGTCACGCTAGTAAAATTCTTTCTGAACTTAATAATAACATTATTAAATTTCATATGCTTGAAAAAAATAAAAAATTATAACTAACATTATTTTCACTTGTGCGATGTGCGATAATTGCTAGTGCCAAATGATCGCTACGCCCTTGTTCGATAAATTTGTTTATCTGTTGTACTGAAGTAGGTGGTAGGAAGGTACTTAAATACAATAACAATACCACAAAAGACGCTGGCAACATTTTTTTTGATTTTGTCATCTTTAATCAATTATTCAAGACCGATCAGTGCCTGGGTTGGCATCTTGTCATGAGTCCAATAGGGTATTTTCACAAACTGTGTGAAAGATTTAAATTTCTGATTATGATCTTTGCACTAATAATGTTTCATTTTAATATATTCGTTAATATTTAAATTTGATTTAAAAAACGATCTAAAACTGCTCGTTTAGAAGCGGCTCGAATCAAAACCACCTAGAAATCCACGTGTCTAGGTGGTTTTGTTCGAACTGGCTAAAACGTCATTATGATGTAGATAACGTCACTCACTGGCTGGCAAGACGACTGTCACCAACGCGTGACGTTGGTCGACGTGACGTCACCAACGCCATATTCACGAACATGTCGTTTTGGGTGAAAATTTATTCGTTAACATAAAAGTAAAATTAAAATACCGTCGTTATCGTAATTTTTTTCGAACGTAAAAAAGAAACAGTGAAAATACCATATTCTTCGTCTAGTTAACTCCTCCATCACGATACGAAAAAATATTATATTAACCCCGTGTTTGTAGGCCCGTACAACATCAAATGTAATCATTTTAAAGATGTAACACAACTGTTTTAGCCACGCATCTTTTTTCAGTGTTACGAGAATAAGATTAATTATTCACAGTGGAGAATTTGAAAAGGTTTCGTAAATTTGCTAGCTCGCTAGACAGATAGATCAAACGGACGTCTATTATTCACCTTGACTTTATTTTTATTTGCTATTAGTTATTATAATTTTTATTATTATTTTTAAAAAATACGCACTCCCGGAATATACCTGAAAATGTTTGTAAATCTCCTACTGATATCATTATTTATTTATTTACACACCTAAAAGGCTTTTACACAAGGGTTATTATAAAATATAAATATATAGTCTACATAGGAGAATATCTTTGTTTTATATAGGAAAAATAACAATATAGTATTCGGGAAGTATGTTTACGAGAGATGGCAAGACTGATAGGGTTATTTAAAGAAGGGCGAACGCCGGAAACTCTATTAACGGAGGACTGAACGCGATTGGCGCTAACAAAAATGTGTCCAAAGGAGCAAAGCTAGCAGTCCACAATGAAGTTCTGATGCCAACCGCGATGTATGGCAGCGAGCCATGGAGCTGACGGAGGAAGGATGAAAGCAAACTGTATGCTGTGGTAATGAGGTCTCTGAGGCGAATGTGTGATAAAATCATTCATGGTCGTGTCAAAATTTTGAGATTCATTAAAATGCAAGGCTGATGCAAGCGTTATGAGTAAGATTATGAAAGGGACGCTTAGATGGTTTGGGCATGTAGAGCGAATGAACGAAGAAAAGGGTGTAATAATATATGAACCAAATGTGAATGAAAGGAGACGCTGGGGACGCTCGAGAAAGACATGGCGATCAAGTGAATCGAGTACTTGAGTCGGACCATGTCAGATGTCGAAATAACAGATGAGAATGTATGAGAGATCTATGAATATGAATGAAGCAAGAAGTGTATGCCAAGATCGAGTTGTTTGGTGGTCCGTCCTCTCTGCCTACCCAAACGGCGCGATTACTTAGTTACTTAGCTGAAGTATGAGCAAACATTGTTGTCTATCAATTTTTTTTAAACGTTCAGTGCCCCCTGGTTTAACTGTCGCACCGGGACAGGAGTGCTCTCGGCTGGGCGATACATTCATATCGTGTCGTATCTTCCCTCGAGGTCATCAAACCCACTCGTTACCGTAGGTAAAACACCAAGCTATAAGCCTACTTATAAATGAATCCCCTCCCTAACCCCATTATAAAATGAACTCCGCTGATGATCCTCATAAATAACAATAATTTTATCTCAGGCAATTTAAGTACGGCGCCTTCTCCAGTTGAAACTAAAAGTAATATTTTACGATAATAAAGCAACGTAAAAATGTAACTACCGGTATAAATATAGAAAACCGTTTTTACGGCGCCCGGATGGCATCGCATTATGGGAGACATAAAAGTGGCTTGATCAGCTTTGCAAAGTAATGCCGCTTCTAAAACCCACTAAAAACTGCCCCGACGAATAAAACGAAATACATTACTCTTCGTAAAAACGGTCACGGGGCCATACTTATCATAATTAATCAGCTCAAAATAACAACCTTTTCCACGAATGTAGTATCGCCCCAACTGTTTTAATCCACCCCCCTGTAATGTCTTTATAACAATTTTTATTTCAAATAAGGCATGCAACGATGTTGCGCTCCCTTTAGTTATTTAATTTTATTTTTGTTTATTTGGGAGACCAACAGTTTACATAAAAAATGAAGTATAAGTAATAAATTATATAAATTTGACAATTTACCGGTTTCCACTTGGATATTATATACGAGTATGAGTGAATCTAGTGATTTTCGAAGATCAAAATATTTTTTTTTTAAAAATAATTATTCAACATAAGAACTATAAATTTCAAAGTTACATGTAAATTGTTATGGGGTCTAGAAAGGAAGGAGGAAGGGGGGGGGGGGGTCTATTTGAAATGTATATGTTTGATTTTATATTAATAAAAGAACACGAGATATATATATAAGAAAGTTAATACGACTGGTGGTAGTATGAGGTGAGTAGGTATTTAAAGTTATAAAGGATCGGTAGATCGCCGGTGTGACTTTATGGAGTGTGGTGCAGAGTCAAAGATGTCAAATTGTGAATAGTGCGTGTTAAACATGTAAGATGCCCGATAAATGAAAGAGTTTTGTTTAGAATTAGTGTTGCATGAATTTGGTCCGATCTGGTTGGTCTATTGGGAACTCGTGGTTGTATCCGTTGTAAGAGTTCCGAGCAATCTGCGGTGGATCTAACAATTCAACTCATTATGGAACTGTTAATTATTGCACACAATATTAGTTTTTTTTCAGAGTTTCCAAGGCGAGAGTTCATAGTTTCGTTTTAATGAGAGTATGTGAAAATATAAAAAAAAATTGTGTATAAACAACAGGAAAATAACATAAATAAATGGACAGACTCGAAACGTACAGATGAGATAGACATACATAACGACGTTTTACAATAGAGAAATATACCTAGATCAGAATCTGCAAAGATTAAGAACGGATTTGCTATGAATGATAAATGGTTATCCAAGTAGCATTTTAAAAATAAGATTTTAGAACATCATTTCGAGATTTGTCCGAAGCGCAGACGTATCTCAATTCCTCAGACAACTTCTTATAGGTGGTGTAAGGAATGTGTTACAACGATTTCAATTCGTATTTCGTCGAGTGTATTTTTGATATGTGTAGTTTGTGGTGTTGTCGTATATTATGCTGATGAACGTTGTGATTATAGTTTAGTTTTATATTTGTATGACTCTCGTGAGAATGGCATTGAATCATGTTTAAAATAATGTTTGTTATCTCAAAGCTAGAAATAATCTTAAACAGTAATGCTCGTGCGCGCCAGTAAATATATTTAACGGGTGTATCCCATGGCAAGCCAAAAATGTAACTCGGGGCCCTATTTTGAATTATCTTTCTTTCTTTTTAAAGAAAGACAAACATTCCCGGGTTACGAATAACCCGACAATATTTAAAAATCTTGTACTCCCATCACAGCAAGCGGAAGATGTTGCTTGTGTCCTGATGGAGGACTTATCCAGTCGAGAAACTGAACTCACGACACCTGAGGTGCAGATATCAATAATAGTGAACAGACTAGTAATTTACACCATTTATTATATTAATTGTTATTGTGTTTAATTCGTAGAACTACATTAAATCTTTTTTAAATTTTAAGTAAATTGTATTTATTAATGTTTTTATTAAGTTCTGCAAGAATTTTAGTTTTATTTTATTATTGTGACAGCTATTTCGGCGTTCAAAACCATTTCTGTAGTTAGGCCACATTGAGTCGACTTACTTATGTTTTTTTATGGTGTTTGAAATGATTTATTAATGATTCGCACGAGTAATTTATTACCATTGTTAAATTTTGAATATTGAATTAAAATATATATATATAAAGAACTTCATCCAACGGAAGTGTTTAAATTAAAGCCTATTTCTATTCTACTCTCGTTGAATTTTTAATACCAATTACACATCCGCATCCGTAAAATAAAAATAACAATTCCCGCTTCTGCTTCCGTTACATCTTTAATAAATAGCAAACTAAATTCATTATTCAGTTTTCTTGAAAAGTTGTTTAATAGTAGTTCAGCTCTTTCTAAGTATCCTGAAACAAAGATTATGTGTAAATTTATCAAACTTCAGTATTACCTAACAGCCTTAGGTTTGGAAACATCGCATTATTTATATAGTTATAATACATTCGTGTTTCCGCAGGCGTATTATGCCCAAGCTACCAACATTATATTTCTGTAAAATCGTTAAGTCTAGATTACGGAAGGGGCCTAGGTCAATGTGTTCCCTGTTGTTTTTCTTCGGCCGACCTTAACATGTTTTCCTCGCGTTCGAGCGCCAAGGAGAAAAATATTCCGTTGATATTTTCACAGGCGTAGCGTAGTTATGTATTATCTTTTTGATTTATAGCTGAGCGAATGCGTAGACTTTATTCAAGTGGCGGTTTTTGGTTAATTTATGTTTGAAGCTTGCTCTTGTTTTTGAAAACTACAATTTTTAAGCATGCTTGTTATTTTTACATATATTATTTAACACACAAGTGATATTAGGCGTTCAAGTTATATAATAATTCTATAGATGCTTTTAATTATACTTCTTTCGTATATTTAACCGGTCAGTGGGTGAGTTGGCATCGCGTTTGGATCTCACCCAGGCGTCGTGAGTTCAATTCCTCGGCTGGCTAAGTCCTCTATCATGACACAAGTAATATCTTCCGCTTACTGTGATGGTAGTTGGAGATTTTCAAATACTGTTAGGTTATTCGTAACTAGGGAATAATTGTCTTTCATTAAAAAAATAAATAATAATAATTGGATTGTTAATGTATTTTTGATATATTTTTTAATGTTTCTGACTTTAACCCCTCAAGGGTGTTCTTGGCCATCATTTCAATATACGGAGAAAGGAAGGGCGAGTTTATATTATATTAATATTATTTAAATGGGTAAATTTCATAATTATATTATGATTTTTTTTATTAAAAAACCTTTGTAACTTTTTTCCAATTTTTTATTTATTTTCGAACAGACATGTTTTACGCTATCACGGGCATCTTCAGATTGGTAATTTTAAAAGTAAATCTATGGTATATAGCATCTACGAGTATGTCAGGAATGAATCCCATTGCTTTCTAGTTGCGGACTCATTCCTGACATAGATGCTATATATAACATAGATTTATTTTTAATTGTGTCAGTTTGAAGATGCCCGTGATGAGGTGAAACCGGTCCGGTTGAAAATAAAAAAAGTGGAAGAATGTTACAGATGTTTTTTTTTAACAAAATAAAAATTCATGTTAAAATGGAATTCCACCATGGACAATTTCGAATTCAGACATAGAAGAGATGAAATGTTGAATGAAGGGGAGGCTTTCAAATAAAGCTTTGTAGAAATAATAATATTATTAGTTTAGAGAAGGACAACCTTAAAACACATGACATGAAGTTCACACTTATAGAGCACGGAAACTACAATCTTTGAAAGAATTGATCGATTGGTTTTTCTTCTCAGAAATCTTGATGTTTTAAAGCGTTTTTTTTATTTCCTTCGGTGAATAATAGATTGTCGTCTGTTATTGCTCTAGATTTCTTACAAAACGTTGACATGACAGGTAGGATTAATTTTCTAGTCTTACCGTACGACATTTTTAAATTTTTTTGAATACGTTTGATTGATGTTGACGAATTCTTTGACTGTGGTGCGATATTGCGTGAATCTGTCTAGATCGTGTTGAACTTCCATGAATTCAGTTGTTGAATGCTGTCCAAGATTAGATTACGTTGTTAATATCTGGCAGGTAACGTGTTTAGACCTAATAATTATAAAGTAGAATATTCTAGGCATGCTTATATACACATACATATTTTTGGCTTTAGTGATTACTGGAATTTAGTGATTCTTTGTGTTAAATGACGTGGGTTATTTATGTCCTTTTTACATTCGCCTTTGTTTTCAGCGCCTATAAATTTGAACACTCGAAGTCTTATCTTAATGCTTTTATACGAGCTTTCTTTTCTTCAGGCTTAGATATCATTAACAATAAACAAAATGTAATTATCTGTCGATTTATGGTGGAATTCCATTTTAGTGTGTTTGAATTTTTCAATCGTTTTTTTTAAACTTTACTCTGCTACGTTTTCACATTGATATATTTTATACTTTTACATTGATATTTATATCATCCCAGTTAGGGGTATATATTATTTAATATTATATATATATATATATTATGTGTATGGGTGCGCTGGTTCATAAATTATCGTTATCACAATTAAAATAATTATATTTGACTTGCTCAAATATCCAGGGGTAAAATAGGAAGGGTAAGATACCCCTAATCCTTATTTCTTCACAAGCCTCTTCTTTGGCTGTCGATACACTGAGCACATAAATAAATAATAGTTCAACATAAAAAAAAACACAGACGATATTCATCTCCAGTGGGATCACACAATACAAAATACCACGGCGGTGGTAAACACAATACGATTATTGCAGCGGGTTGCGGGTGCGAATTAATGCGTAGTGAACGAAATGATGCGGGTAAAGTCGATGGACTAGGTATGGATTATAAATTGGGTAGGTTTTTATTAGGATGCATAATTATTGTGCAAATCAACTACAAGGCTATCCAAGTTGAACCGTAACCGACGCAACCATGTACGTGTATAAGAAGTTTTAATGTTTAATTTTGGTTCAACTTTATTGAGACTTATCATTATTCTAACGATGATCTATAAATTGTTTAGAATGATATTATCTGCACGCGCTAAATGCCGTGAAATTAAAGTGTTTTTCTAATGGAGTCTACTCCAAATTTATCAACTTCACATTCTGCGAACATAATTAAAGCTTCTCAATTTATGTACTACGATTTAAATTGTTTTCTCTCGGATGTTTCATCGAGAATTCACGATAACCTCGTGATATTCTAAAAATTGTATCTGAAGATATTATCAGAGGTCGTTAAATGCCGTGAAATTAGAACTATTGTCTTTCCTCCATTCTTATTTAAATTAATATTTCCACTTAGATAATTTAAGCTTTCCGATTGATATTTTTAAGTTTCTAAGATTTGTGATCTTAATTTATAAATCAACAAACAACACTAGTGAAATATTTCATAGACCTGAATCATTTTGCCTTTGTAGCCATAAAGCTAACATTGATAACGATCCGCCCCAATAACTCTTTCACGCTCAGTGCTGTTTGCGCGATCTTCTGATTATCTAATAGTATTTTTTCTTGGTAACGCCGCCATCTCAATCGTAGGTAGAGTGAATGTACGATTATACGATCCTCACTCATACTATTATGAAGTCCCCGTCTTTACCTATGTGTTAGTGTATGAGTTTATAATGTTATTTTTCGAATTTGGCACCCGAAAATAAATACATTATTTTGTAGGTATATTTATTGAGCAGGGAAAATAATATGAACCATTCCATACCTGAGGATTTTATAAACGTGTGCTGACTCTACAGCGCCGGCTGTCGTAAATCAAAAGACATGCATGCGCTTGACGGACTGTCTTTTGAAATTATTGCTTTAATAATATGGATATTTTTTTTGCATATAAATTATTATTCATATATTTTGTCAATATTAAAAAAAAAAAAAAATAACGTCACAAAAAATGAGAATAGAAATGATGAAAAATGAAAAATGGTTATACATGGATATCAAAAAGTGCAATTGTTCTTTGTAAATTGGTCGATAATTGTCTTCTTGATTTAGGAAGAATAAAAAGCGAACGCTATATATTTTTTTAATAAATGCACGTACATACATATTAAATTTCAATCAACTTTTAAAATGGATATTATTATAATAAAATTTATTTTATCGAAAAAAGCAATCACTCCTTGGCTTGACATTATTATTTAAATGAAAGATTTTTTTGTTTTTTTTTTTATGCATCATCGACCGGTTTCGGTTAAACTCAACCTTCATCAGGAATGTACACATACAAACTAAATTAACATACAGAGATATATAAACGATTAGATTTTGCCCAAAGTCCAATTTTAAGGATGCTTCCTTTCTTCCCCTCCCCTTCTCATACCTCTCTACCTACCCCTCTACCGCCCCCTCTCTGATGTCTGTCTCTGATATACTGTTTCTTTCTCCCACTTTCACTGTCTTCATTATGATATATGTTAATGAAGACAGTGAAAGTGGGGGAAAGAGACAGTATATCAGAGACATATCCTGATGAAGGTTGAGTTCATCCAAAATCGCTCGATAATGCATAAATATAAATAAAATAAAGAGACTTAAAACAGAACAAAAAACTTTCATTCTGCTATTATTTACTTCTTGCAATTTGACGACCGTTATCAGCTCTGAGATTTCTAATAGTAATTCTAGATTCAACTCCAGCGTACCTAGTAACTAAATTTATTACAATTTGTTATGTTTATTACATTTCTACTATAGTTTATATTCTTTACTTTTAATTATTTTGTCTTATATATGCATATTATGTAACATAAATTAAGCTTGTCAATTTGACTGTCCTAAAATGGGAACTTCCCAGTTGAACAATCAAAGTGTTCTTACTGTAAAATATTTTTCTGTATCTAATAAAAAAATAATTTCCACATATATCACGATCGGGGGGATAATGAGGTGAAGTAATGTAATACAAATTTATTAATTGATAAACTAAAGTTTTTAAGACAAGATTTTTGTGCATAGCGCAAAGGGTAACAATTATTTTTATAAACAATAATTATTAGCCTGAAATACTCATCCAAATTGAAAAAAACCTTCCGAGAAAAGATAAATGTCGCCGACAGGACTCAAACCTGCACCCTTCTGATTTCCGGTCAGATGCTCTACCGTTGAGCTACGTCGGCTTATCGTGATAGTTGTGATTATCGGAATCCTTTTGACACTTACCCTATTTCAAGAAATTGTTCTTTGGTGGGTTTAAAAAATATATATTTACTCTACATAGGGGGTCCCCGGGAAAACAACTTCCCTCAGGGCCTATATCATCTTTGGGGATGCCGTGTGGACGGCATTTTTAAAGAAAGGAAGAAAGTACTGGGAAGGTAAAAAGGGCATGCGGGATGGGTAGGAATCGGGGTCTGGGTCAGTGTGTCCACGAGTGACGGACGCATTAATCCAACCCTCCCACTGCGGTGCAAGGCGAGTTCGACCGGAGAGGTCAAGAAGTCTCCCTGAATCACCATGCTAATGCTAATTCACCAAACGTAGCGAACCACTCGGGGTACCCATACCCGCCTCCCAAATGGAAAATGGTTCTTATCTACGCATTTAGTACTGAATTATGCTTCGTCTTTTAACTCGCATGTTTGTTTTATGTGCGATAAACACAAAGATTTTAATATCCTCTTATTATTTGCAGCCCCATGCCAAACGTTTTTTGATGTATAAAATTTTGATCACGGTACATTTTGATTATGTACCTAAACTCAATGTGAAAAAGTTTTTTCCGGATTATACTACCATTAAGGCAATTCGTCTTTTACGGTTTGGCGAAAGAATGGAGCAAGGCCTGCTCGAATTATCCATTGAATGAACCAAATCATTTCATCTCACATCACGTAATATTGTTTAAGTTTACGAGATCTTTCGAAAGAGCTCTGAATTGAACCAATACGTTGGACCTTTGTCTATAAATTATAGGTTCTCGTTTCGCTGCTGGAATACAAATAGCCCCTGGAACGAGTCTTATCATTTTCCTCGAAGCATTTCCTCTAAAAATCAAATCTCAACGTTTTTATTCTTGAATTAACCTCAGCCATAAATATTGATAGTTTTGTTCTTGAACCCAGAATGCCTGGACAAAGGATTTTATTGACGAAGGAAAACTTTTCTAGGGTAGGAGAACCCGCAGTGAGATACTAAGGGTCTCCGTTTACGTTTTGGTTATTTTTTTTTAATCTACAGCTCTAAGCCCTGCAAAGTTTATCAATACTACCCACCTAAACCAAATTAAAAGCTTCAAATATTGAACGTTTATGCCAGTGATGCACAACCCGCAGGCCACATGCGGCCCACTTGGCTTAGCAAAATAAAAAAATATATATATATCAACATCATTATTTATAAATACTACTTAATTTATTGATTTTTCCTTGGACGTATAAAATTTTTCGCCTTCGCCGCTTACGTTACCCGCTACGTAATATAGATTTTTTATCGATTTTCTTTTTATGGAGGTACACAATGTTGAAAACATTGATGTAACGGAAGTAAGTCACGATATCTCTTATTAATAGCACTACGGTATTATGGTCACAATTTTAATGGTATCCGTTCGACTTACGAAAGAGTACCGCAACACACTTCTCTGTATTATTTAATATTTTGGATCAGTCGCCCCAAATTTTTAGATTTTCTTTAAAATTTTACATTTATGAATCGGCTTAGAATGTGGGATTTAAAAAAAAAATCCCTTAGCGCCTCCTGTGTGGAGTTATTGTAAAAAAAACTTACTCCGGACAGTTGGGACGTTTGTATTGTATTTACATTTAAAAGAAAATTAAACCATGTCAAGCTGTGGATACCCTACTCCCTGCGACCTGCCAACATATTGAAAATTGATAAATTGTCCCTCCGGCTAAGAAGGTCGTGCAGCACTGCTTTATGCGAAGCATCAAATGGCTGCCTACTCGTATCTTGAAATAATGATTTATTAAAACAGTTTTAAAAAAATTTACACATTTTTTTTATTTTTGATTAAAAAATAGAATATGTAAAAAAATGTGTTTTAAAATTAAATTCATTTGCTACAAATATTATCATGTTTAAAAAGTACCGTGCCTTCTAAGGTGTCCATATCGGTTTATCCTAAATCCCACTATACTCGTACACCTTTGCGGCCATGCTTAATTATCATTACGTTCGTATTTATATTATAATCTACACACTTGACGTGATGTGATGACTTGAGGCAATTTTAAATGCCACACGAACTCCCTTGACCAAGATCTGTGACCAATGATATTCCTCGCGGATACATTTGCCCCGATTTCATTATCAATAGAACACGTCCAACACCACATCAGTCATCGTCGTCATAAGTGTCATGGCATACATAAAGACCGTCGTGGACCTTGACTATTTAATGCGATATGAAGCAGGTTAACTAATAAATCTTTTTCTACTATTTAGCAAATTTGAATCGTAAGCGTATTTTTATCTTCACCGTTTATCCCATGACAGAACCTTTGCACAGCCTTCGGCATCTTTTTGTCCCAACTGTTCCAGTGGGACTATGGCATCCCCAGTTAGGGTATGTTTTGAGTCTGAAGGGAGTGGGCGAGGGAAAGAGATGTAGACGAGGAAGGTAGAGAAGTACCTGACTATTCAGATCTGGTCACCAGACACAGCTGAAGCCATTTCAAGCAACATTTCGCGCCTGGACGGTGGTCTTTCACCAGGGCGATACTGAGAGTATCTTCGATGCTGGATGTGTACTGTAGATACCTGCTTCTACTTACTGAACTGGCCACTAAGATTTATTATTTCGACAGCAGTAAAACACATAAAGCACGGCGACACTAGTGACTATATAGTCTATATAGTTTCCTATATAGTCGCTGGTTTGTAATAATAGAATCATTCACTTCCTGTTGTTCGGCTACATTAGACTATCTTCCTCTATTCTGTGTTCAATTCATATTACCTCTTATCTCGTGTTCTTATTTATATTGTGCTAATTTAATCATAAGTTTTTATAACCGTTATATAAATAAATCAACTACTATTAACCATTGGTGGGTCGCTTCATCGGTCACAGATGCCAACACACGCTCGTTGAATTTATGCGTTATGTTAAATATAAATACACTCAACTTATAGGAATCCATCAACACGTAATTCTCAAATACATTGATTTTTGTAAATAGTAACATCATAAACAGGTTCCATTGTTGTGTAAATTATCACTGAAAACAAGGGCAAAAATCATTATATAATTTATTTTAAAATGTAAATATATTAGTTTTAATCTTTATTCCTAAACCATAGATGTTAACCGTCCAATAATATTGTTGTAAAAACTCGCCTGTTCATAAACATGTTTGTCACTAGTTTTTAGTCACTGGTTACAGTTCTTAGTTGTAAGTCGCTAGCTATGTCTTAAATGTAAGTCACTGATCATAAGCCCGAATTAGTTAGTTTCTAGAACACTAGTAATAAATCTTAGATATAAGCGCACTTGAAGTGAAATAACACAAAACTGCGCTGTATAAATGCTTTGTTATTATTATTATTATTTATTATATAAGTCTAATTGATAAGTTATAAGTTAGATAAGTCAGCTGATAGAATTTAGAGCAACCTTTCATTAGCGTTTTACTAAATGAGCCTGATTGTCAATAATAGCTTAACGAGATTTGCTTTTTAAGGTTACTGATAAATTATTGATTGTAGAACTTTTCGATTATGCACCCCGCGCTTAGCTAGTTACCAAGTGAGCACTGAAAACTAAGACATAATTGGAAATGCAAGAAGTCCATTAGCCCGTACTTAGTTCCTAACTAACTCTTTCCCGGCGCTTGGAATTCTTTGTAAGTTTTTCAATTAGATGTGGCAAAGTTGGTTTCTTTACTTTTCCCTGTCCTCAATATCGCGAGTGTTCTGTAATCCTATCCTACCTACCCAACTATACGCGCCAGTCCTCCTTACTTGCTTGCTTTGTGGGGTGTGATCGTGGGATCAGAGCGGTGGCGCACTTCTCGCAGAAACTTATGTAAATCCCGTGTCATGGGTAGATATAATTTCATTAAATAGTTCTTTATGAAACTAATAATTTATTGAAATATTTCTCTTTTCGTTAACTTAGCTTCCTAAGAATCGTAGGGACAGTATAATATTTTCGACTTGCCTGAAAAATATGACTGTTTTATTTATTTTTCTTTATGTACTTGTATATTCGAAAATATTGCTTTAAAAATAAATTATTCATAAAAAAATGTAAATATATATATATAATATATATCCGATACTTAATGACTCATACCCTTATACATTCAATTAATATTTTTTTCTTCGTAATTTATGTATTTATCAACGACGATGCTAAAAATCCCTAAATTTGTATTTTATTTCTACCTGTTTTCGGCCGCGTTTCCAGTATTTCTTCCGTGTTTTTTTTTTAATCTTGTAGAGTGATAAAAATATATTGAAGGAATTACTCACGTCTTGCGTCTAATTTTAATTTTTAACACATTTCATGAAGCCAGAGCTTATCGTTCCCAAGATTTTGTTGCTACACGTACACAGAATTCTGTTTTTGTTTAAACATGAGAGTGCCTTAAACCCCTGTTAAAAAAAAAACATTGTTCTCTTAAAAATGCGCCGCAGGAAGATTATTTTATAACTTTTCACATAAATTTTTCAACATTGCTCGCTCTCCGCAATTTGGCCACCACAACCCACATTAGAGTGTTCCTTCTGGGTTAGTATGTCTCCAGGACACCCTGAGTTATTATCCAATCCTCACCGAGGTCGTGTCCCGTGTCCCGTGTATCACCGGGTACCAGGGCGCATCCCCATAGATAATTACACCCCATTACAAGGAGCCTTCTTCGCGCGGGGTTTTCCAGCTCCAATGAAATTATTTTCTCATTTCCACCTTTTAATCAGATTTCAAATGCTCGCTTTATAGGTCAAAAATTACACAAAATTTTTCATTTTTTTATAAAAACGAAAGAAAAATATGTGGGAAAAGGAAATACCATGTCACGTCGTTTAATTTTTGATCTATTTTAAAATTATCATTAGTTACCCCTTTTACATGTACAATTCTTGCTACTTAATGTGCACAATATATTTAGGGGTGATAGTAAAATTACCCCTAGGACAGTGACCCCGGAGGTTATGTTAAGTTCGGCTGTTATTTATTTTGCTAAAGAAAGTTTTTTTCGCGGAATTTTTAATTTTATAATCATGGATTCTGTCCAGGGGAATTATTATGCCTCTGATTTCTTGAAGCGTACTTCTAAATATAAACGACTAGCTGACGTGTATCCAGCCTTGCTCGGGATTATGAATGGTTTGTATTAAAATTTCGTGGCAGTGAATTTTTCTAATAAGCTGTGTGTAATTTTAATATGGAAATAGTATAATTATGAAACGGTTATTCCGAAACCGGTCAGCGTACAAAATAAAAGTGGTTAAAACAAACTTTTATTGTTTAGAATTAATATTTTTATAACTAGCCCTACACCTACCCCTATATCTACCTCTACAGCTTCCCTACTCCTACAGCTATCCCTACAGCAACCCCTACTACTACTACTACATATATCCCTACTGCTACCCCTACCCTTACTCTACCCCTACCCCACTCCTTTTCATTACATCATTCATTCAATATCATTATCAGCCTCTACATCTCTCGTAAACATACTTCCCAAATACACAAAATCATTGCCTTTCTACAAGTATTCATAAGTTGTCCACAAATGTTTTTAACTATGAACACGTTCTTTGTAACTTGGATCGTAGAACAAGACAATATCATCGGGGTGTTTGAACTCTGATCTTAAAATTTGAACGTTTTGCAGCTGAAATCGAATGTTTCATTTTGTTCCTAGTAATTTTCCCCATTTTAACATAAATCTAACCATTTACTCCCTCCAGTGACCTCGGAGGTCAAGTTGAAGTATACCACATTGTTAGAAAACTATACTTAACTATCTTTAATTCAACCCCGTAATCCATTGCAGCGCTGAGATATTGCGTACTAATGAAATAAACAAACATACGTACATACATCCTCGAAATTAATATATTGGATCAACCTTAGTTCTATCTCTATATAGTTGTACTTAAATATACATATTTTTATTATTGTGTACTTATTACTATTTACTGGTTATTATTTACTTATTATTATTTACTTATTATTATTTATTATTATTTACTTATTATTATTTATTATTATTTACTTATTATTATTTACCTATTATTATTTACTCACTACTATAGTTTAACTAGTTGTTTATAGTTTGAATAACTATTGTGTTATTAAAAATATATATATATGTACATATATGTGTAATATATCGTTTCACCAAAAGCCGTTCATCACAACACAGGACTGTTGTAGTGAGATGAGTGGCAAATTTTATTTTTTTTTAAATTAAGGAATAAATAAATAAATAAAGAATGAATTGACCTTCTTCCATTTTTAAATTAGGAGTCTTGCGTGTTAAGTTGTCACTATTGCAGTTGTAAACTGAAAAAAAATCTTCGTCATAATCCTCTGTCGCGGGCTATATGACCATTTCCCGTATCTATTTGAAAGTTCCGTAATGCACCCTTATCAGCTCCCAGCCACGCCGCTGTCTTCTCTTTGTCATAACTTCTTACGATCAAATCTTCCTCCCCCTTTGCTATTTCTCGCCTCGCAGGTGCTGTATACTTTCACTACTTGGTTTATATCCGAGATCTCGAAGTGTTCCCTGGATAGTGCAAATACGTAACACCGCCCGTCGCTGTAAGAGTTTATTTAAAATTGTATTGAATTTTTAAAGTTCAGTTTTACATAGTTAATAATAACAATCTGTAATTGTACTTAATCATCACTCAAAAACGGCCCTGAACATCTGTTCATTTTGTGCCAATTCAAAAAATAGTACCGATGTTATTATTTATTATTTTTTTATTTATTAATTTTTTACATGGCATGGCACGATCTAGTGAATCGAATACTTGAGTCGATCCATGTCAGAAGTCGGAATAATAGAAGATAATGTACGAGACGATGTATGAATGTGAATGAAGCAGGAAGTGTGTGATCGTTAGTTAGTTATTTATTTACAGACATTTTTTTTAATATAAGCAATTATTATATATACTGAAAATTATAAATAATATATAAATTCTACACAGGTAGTTCGGAAAATTTATAAGGTTTCAAAAGACAAATATCGTCATACCTGTAATATTTTAAATTCTATTAAATACATACCAAAATGTCTGAAAATGAGTGCAAAGCAGTGAAAGCATTTTTAAAATATTTTTCCTAAAATTCCAGTACGCATTTCATATACAATTTAAATGCTTACGGCTTGAGGATTTTTGTTTTTTGAAACCTTATGCATTTTCCTAACTACCCGTATAGAATTCACAAAAGATTTATAGTATTTCTTGCATTAGCTGACTACAATGCGTGACTACAATTAATAATAAATGTTAAATTAAGTGCTGAATTCACAAAATGCACAATTTTTAATATATTTTTTTAACATTAGCTCCGTTCAGGAGGCCCCGGGGATTTTTTTTTTGCCTTTATCATCTTTGGGGTTTCTGTGTGGAGGGTCTTTTTAAGGAAAGGAAGGTTAGGAAGTTTTGGGAAGGGAAAAGTTATCAGGGGTGGGTAGGAGTCTGGGGGTCGGTGTGTCCAGGAGTGACGGGCGTATTAATCCATCCATCCCATGCAGGGCCATGGATCGAGAGAGTCTGACTGAAGAGGTTAAGGGATCTCCCTCATCCCCCCTCTCCCGATTCGGCCCACCACGCACTTGGTGGGCAGATGATTCCGTCGCCAAGACCCACGAAATCCTTACCCCATGAACCTGGGCACCCCTGCTATGTCACCGAACGTAGCAATCCACTTAGGGTCACCTATGGCAGAGATACTTTTAGTTTTTATTATTACGTTTAAGACCCCTTACAATATTCAACGAATGCATTCATTTTACTGTCTCGCTGTAAACTTCCTTTCCTTCATATCAATTTCATTTAAATTTACAAATAAAAGACGAGACAACTCCTCGTATCATGCTTACAGTACAATCTCGGGTCCAGCTGCCTTGCTCCGTGTTATCCTGCAATGCTCTCTTTCTTCCCGTTTCCTTATTTCCTCCATCTCTTGTCGTCCCTCTCCTCCCGTATAATCCCATATTGCTGCACATTCCCTTCTCTGTCACTTACATCAAATAGCCGTTTGAGGCAGCCACGTCTGGTTGGCTGAAGCGCCGAAGCCTTAAAGCTCTGTCCCAGCACTGGAGAATAAACTCGGATTTCGCACAAACAACGATTGCGCTATTTTTCCATATTTTCAAATAAGGATCGCGTGTTCGATTCGCTCGCAGATTATGTTTAAATGTTTACGAAATATTACAGTTGTGGTACGTATTATTCGAACCATTGTTATTATTTACAAGTCATTTTTTGCCTTGCTATATACAATTATCCAATAACAATCTATTTTTTTTCTGACATATCTTGATTCCCTAAAAATAGGTTCGTGTTTGTATTTACAACGTTAATAAAAATATAGATTACACTCCAGTAACGCTTTTTGGTGCTACCAGAATCAGTAGTTGAATAGTACTATATAATGTTTTTTAGAATAGTTTTAATTCTCAACGTTCTTTATAATCATCAAAATCTTTAATCACAAACTTAACCAATAAAACCGTAAACATGTATTTTTTAAATTTAAAATAATTGTAATAATAATTATTATTCAATTTAAAAAACAGTTTATTCATAAAAATAACTTCTCCTAAGTAATTATTACGCGTGACAGCTGTTTCGCCTTCCGAAGGCATTATCAAACTGTGGTGGGGCCACTTACAGACGATCTACACATATTTATATTATTTCTATGTAGGCACTCATTATGAAACTCATTAAATGTTTTCGTTTTTTAACGTTAGTTTATCTGTATTACATATGTTTGACGGTATGTAGTGTGTTGTGTGTACTTACCAATACTTACCAAGCGCTTTCGTTAAAGATTGTCGCGGAGATATTAATGAAAGAAGGGTCACCATTTGATTGATTTATTTCTCAACGCGTACAAAGTTCAGAAGGTAAATTTATAAACTAGAAGTGATGCAATATGCAAATCTACAAATACTAACATACTAGTTCTACAACACGACCGAATCAGCAGGCAGCAGAAAAGTGAATGAATCCACGGCTCTGTGGATATCAGAAAGTCGGTCGGTTGTCATTTGAATGAAGGGTTACCATAAGTAAAAATAAACTTTATGGCTAATAAGTTGCTTGCATATTACAGTTTTTATTACCAATGCACTTATAAATTTCTTAGTAAATTGACTGTTATTTTAATGGTTATTAGTTATTACACTGTAAAGTTTCACTACTTAAGGGTTATAGTGTTATATTGTTTATTTGACTAAAAATCATTAAGATTATCTTATTATCATCTTAATGATTTTTTTATCATAAACCATTTTTTAATTGAATAATAATAGTTATTGCTAAATTTAAAAACTTGAAATTAAAATGGAGTTCTACAAATTAAATTTGAACACAATAAAAAAATAGTATCTCCTCTTTCGGAAAATTAGCATTACAATTTGACATTACTCAGCGTTTATGAAGCTCAAGCTTTGAACTCTCTGAAAGTTTTAGTATTTGACGTGTCAGCTCGCTGTCGCGGTATCTCAGCGCCCAATCTTCCGTGTAGCTTCATAAAACTGAACGAATTTCATAACCGTTCGTATTCCGGGCTGCATTACCGCTTACAGAAGCACGGAATGCGCTGGAAGTTCAACCCGCTGACGTATTACGTCAGGGAGCATAACGCCGAGGAGCTTCGAACCCACGGCTGTTGATCCGCAATGGGTTAACCGCCCCGGCAGTGGCGAGGGCGGGGGCGGCGTCTGCGCGGACGGAGAACCTTCCGCCGTATCAACCGCCCTTACGTTTCACTGCCCCGACTGTTTACCACATATTTTGAAACTGAAATTCCACCGGATGCTTTTTGGTTTCGGTGGATTGCGCCGTAATGGTCACGTTATAATATCCCAACGTTGTACCCAATGGTCACGAAGTTAATATTGAAATGTTATAATGCCCGCGGTATTGTATGCAAATGTTGTAATAGTCACGATATTGCGACGTTCTCTATGGGACTTTTGTAGGTAACGTAATGGCTCATAATGTATTGCTAAGCGAGTTGTATGTTCCTGTTTTATCACGCGACATTGCTAGAGTATATAAAGAGTGTAAAAATAGTTCTTGTTTATTGACTCTTACTGGGAACATCCCAAAGGCCCGTGACCAAGCCAAATTACAAACAAATTACGGACTTAAATAAATATTTAGGTGTTGCAGTGGGAGTCGACCAATGGCGAAGGGCTAATTATATTTTTTTCTTGAGGAACTGAGCGGTTCACTGAAAAAAATATCTATAATAGGACTATAAGATAAATTTACTTAGCGATTTTCTAATTTCAAGTTCTTCTAAATTATCAATTTTTTTCTTTTATTATTACGGTGAAGAATTTGAACCCCTTTTTCTTTAATAAAAATACGATCGGTTCCAATGAGGTGATTGGTAAATTCTGAAAAATTATTTTAGTTTATACATCTTAAATAGTGTTCCGTGATTCTAATATTAACATTAATGGATGTCTTACCTGTGTAGAATTGTCATTGGAACGTAGTTTGTAAATTACTAAGTGACTTAATGTATGATCCCTGTCTTTAGTCTATTACCTATTCTACACTGATAATAACATCAGTGTAGAACGAGGGTTTAATGTGGGCAAGCAATAATCATCTGATTAAAATACGATTCCTGCATTTTTTTATATGGTATCGATTTGGTTCGCTTCATGGCTGTTTCATTATTTTGGAAATACTGCTTTTTCATTTGGCCTCCTTATTTTGCATTTTCGACACGATTATTTCATTGGAGGATTTCAGATACATGTGTTACACTACATACAAAGTGAGATAAACCGTTCTTATTTATTCCCCTTAGTCAAAAGTGCATTAACTAGTTCCATGTTCCACTCGCCCTGATGAAATCGATTCAAAATTCGGCTGCCAATGAACTTATTTGATGGTGACGTCAACCCCTCTTCCGGCTTCCGTAATCTCCAGTCCTCCACTACCCTCCCGCCCTAGCGGCTACGAGGCGGGACGGGGCAGGGGCGGGTGCGATGGTCTCTATTCCTTTGTCTGCAGCGGCTCTCAGGGTCAACAGCCGCCCTCGTGCTCCCGCCCTCAGACTTGCATAATCTTCGTAACGCGTCCGGAGGGCGGGAACTGAAGAGAACTGGATCGGCCAGAGGCACTGGACTTAACTCGGCCCTGTACCACCCTGCTTTTCTCGCTCTGAGATTCTGTTACTTCTTAATATGAATACGTCTGTATAAAAGCAATCACTAATTAAAGGATGAGATCATATCTTTCTGGAGACGAGGTAATAAAATAGATACTTATTATTGTTAATTTCTCTCCATCAAAAGCTATTATCTTTTTGTTTACTTATTAATAAATAATTTCAGAAATATGTTTGTATCTAACTTGTATAATATAAGTAAAAAAATCTCGCATAGAAAACAACGATCTTAAGTAAAATAAAACTTTTCATTCAGAACTTTGAAAATTAATCAGAATAATTCAAATGCGACAGAATCCAAAGTGGCTTTGGTAACTGATTGAAAAAAAAACTTGTCATGAGAAAAGTTGTAAAGGAAGTTGCACTCAAGTGTACCTCAGAAGAGGTTACAAAAACACTGTTATTCGTTTCCAAATACTCGTGTGTGGAGCCTGTGGTTAGTGGTTATTTGAGCGGATTTCCCGGACCGAGCTCTTCCGCCTATCCCACATCCCGCCTAACCCCGTGGCGGCGCGTTGCCCCCGCTTTGTCCGCTCTCGGCCCTGGCCGCGGTCGACGTCCGCCCTCACTTCCCGCTGCCCTGGACCTGTGCTGCAAGCTAAAAGCTCCAATGCCTCCCATTGTAACAGTGCAGTGACTGTAATGTGTTATATTCTCCTGAACATCGATTTCATTATTTTATTCCGTCCGCTCTCGGCCCTGGCCGCGGTCGACGTCTCACCTGGACTGCAAGCTAAAAGCTCCAATGCCTCCCATTGTAAAGTGCAGTGACTATTCTCCTGAACATCTCATTATTTTATTCCGTCTTGACTTTCAGGGTTTATACTACGGTTAAAATACTCTGCGTACTTCAGACTTACACGAGAGCCTTTTTGTATCCCCGTTCAATACGATTCAACGTAAAACCCAGAGAATCACATATTATTTTAACACCTCCACCATTTTCTAAATACCGTTTATTTTAGTTGTCATGATTTTGTTGCTTTTGCACAACGGAAATCCAATCCACAGCTTCCATATTCCGCATCCATTGTGGATATATTACTCCACATGGCAAGCAATCCATTAGCTACGAGGG
The DNA here is from genome assembly GCA_022606495.2 of Halesus radiatus. NCBI lineage: Eukaryota > Metazoa > Arthropoda > Insecta > Trichoptera > Limnephilidae > Halesus > Halesus radiatus. The sequence continues at coordinate 64,041 of JAHDVE020000258.1, read as the reverse complement.
GGGGATCAATTTTTATTATTGCCTTCCAGAAAAAAGGCGTATATTTAGAAATTGTTCCTTCTGAAATTAAATGAAAATTGTTATGTATGTATTTAGGCAATCATTCAAGCTAAGTAACTGAGATTTTATTTCCGAATTAAATTAAAATAAAATTTCAATATACCCACCCTTACGCCATGCCATTAGATCCTAAGAATATTTTTCAATTAACATCGAATGGTGACAATGATAAATCGATTGTGCGCGTTGAAAATTCCCCTCTCAGTTTTCAAGTGCAGGCTAGGGCATGAAGGACGTTAAATCATAAAGAGATAGGAAGTGGGAGGGTAGGGGCGGTGGGCTGCTTTGGGCGGCCCGCCCTGGGTTCGCCGCCCCACATGCGCCAATGCTGCAAGGCGAAGGACCCGAGATGCTCGGATGATCGACATCTCGGTAACGAGCTCAAATTGCTTCGTGTTATTACCCTGCATAGTTCTGTCGTCTGCTCTTTTCGGGAACACCATGCTGCTTCTCGCCAGCACGTTGTTCAATTGCACTCCAATTCTACCGTTCCTCTACTATCTACTCCATAATTATTTATGAAAATATTATTTTCAAAATTGGAAATTAAAGTTCTAAATTAAAATGAAACTTGGTAATTTCAAAATGGCCTTGAACGCCGAAACAGCTGTCACAATAATAAAAACTAAAAATGCTTGCCGAATTTGATCATTACATTACATTATTGAATTTGATTTACATTAAAGAAAAAAAAAACAAAAAAGAAATTAACAATGGTTCTACTATAAAGTTCTGGTTTAAAACCTTGACAGTATAGGTTTCATAGTAACAGGCCTGAGAACTGTCGTGCTTGGAATAGACTGCAGCGAAATTTGGATAGTTCAACAACCGTCTCCGATGAACTGTCGTGAACCCAGATAATGTATAAAATAAATTAAAGTTGTTTTTATTGCAACCTTAAGACCCAATAATTTTTTTTTCGTTTCTTACGGTTGAGTTTTTGAACTTTTCCCCGACCTTTCTACATTTTACGACCCACAAAACTACTGTGTTAAAAGACGGGGAAAACCTGCGCCCTTATCTCACGTTCTTAATTGGATACCGCAAAAACGTACACATCGTTTTATGCCACCATTAGCAGACACAAAAATAATAAGGATCTTCGAAAACACTATGAAAATTCTTAATGTACAATTCTCTGACAGATACGTGCTCTAAAATAGTGATGCTCTGTTGCTACATTAATTTATGTTCGCGCTTTGAACATTGGTTTAAATCCAACCCCTGTAAAAGGGGTTAAATGTATTTTTAATTTACAATCCCTCATATATTATAGTATCCAAAAGAGACATACGCAAATTTTATTGAGTTCTCTTTTTCGTGGGTCTCAAAGTTGCGAATGGCGATTTAGATTTGTATCTCATTTTTATTTTTCCTATTCAATTACTTGTTTTGTTCCTCTACGTTCACGAATTTGGCTCGACTGTTTATTTATTATAATTTCTTCAAAATATTCGTATTCACTTTGTGTCGTCATTATTAATAAATGAATTAAAAATTACTTTGAAAACACCACTTTATTGATATATTCATATTCGAAAGCGATGCTTTCTTTATCAGTATTCTTTATGAAGACAGCATCGCTTTCGAAACATGTTCGTATGTATATATTAATAAAATGGTGAACACAAAGTAATTTTTAATGAATTTATTTATTGTTTTGGAACATAATCAAACTATTGAATTGATCATACGTATAAAATATGATTAATATGATGTGTTAATAATCCAGTTAAATATGTTCACAGGATGCATATTTTTTGGTTCAGTTATCCATAAAAAAGCATAGCCCATGAGATTGTATATATATACAATCATATATATATATACAATCTCCTTCTCGATAGCCTTAAACCGGAGAACCGAAAAAAAACTGTTCAATCTCAAAATAAGTCGGCAAAATAACAAAATGCATATTATAAAATAATAATATTTAAGATATGTAAATAATATAAGTAATAAAATAAGATGAAAATAATAAGTATGCCGATAAGTAATATAATATGTATATATTTCTAATTTTGAAACTGTCAATTCATGGTGGAATTCCATTTTAAATTTTTATATTTTTTATTAAAAAACCTTTGAAACTTTTTCCACTTATTTATTTAATTATTTATTAAATCAAATTTAATAACGTTATTTTTAAGTTCTGCAAGTATTTTTAGTTTTTATTATTGTGCCGTTTCGGCGTTTAAGGTCATTTTCAAACCGTTTCAAAATGGCCTTAAACGCCGAAACGTCACAAATAAAAAAAAATATTGTTATTATAACTCGAAATCAAATGTTTTGACTCCTTAAATTGCGGCGTCTGTGAGGAACTGATTGACTAGTTGTGCTATTATCCTCCTCCTGTGTCGACTGTTATATCGCATTTTAAATATCACTCAATATTTAATTAACATTTTTTAGTTTAACAATAATCATCTACAAACAGTATGGGTCAGTTGCATCAATAATCCACTCAAACACGTAAACTGCATAATTTTAATGTGACCTTCCACCTAACCACAATCATTTTTGGTATTCGCGGTACAAACATTTGAAAATAATATTTTAGCAATTTAGTTGATATTAACTGACCCAATTACGTTCCTCGTCGACGCCCTATTCAAAGGGGGTTACTTATCTGGCGGCCTCATCGAAGAAAACTCGGAGAGTAGACGAGTACCTAAGACTTTCAGCTATGTGCCTTCATGCTTCGGTTCTATCGCATTCCGTGCCAGTCCGGCCACTGGCACTGGTGTAAACCACCCCTACCTAATAGCGCTTGCATCTAGGGCCATTGGGTCATGATTTACGATATCGGTAATCAGACGGAAAGATCAAGAGGCCAGATAGTACGATCACTTACCGCAGGTTCGGGCTTTGACCCCGAGTATTTACGGAAAGCTGTGGGAAAAATTGAAAATTATTAAAAAATCACATCGGTTATATGCGAACAATGAAGCTGGTTATTAATGTCCTAAAGTTATAGTGTTATTTCAATTTTTTTACTTTAACTGCACAGTAGGCTGAAGGATGATGTGTGTAGTGTCTTTTTGGAGAAAGGAATTAGAGAAAATTCTGAAAGGGAAAAGGGTATAAGGAGTGTGTAGGAATCGGGCGTCAGTGTGTCCAGGAGTGACGGACGTATGAATTTATCCCTCCCACTGCGGTGCAAGGAAATAGGTCGAGAGAGTCCGGCTGTAGAGGTCAAAGAGTCTTCCTAAGCCGGATTCTCTCGATGCGGTCCTCCACGCAGTTGGTGGGTAGACGTATCCGCCGCCTAGACCTGGACCTCGCCCCATGAACCCGGCACCCCTGCTAAGTTACCAAATGTAGCAAACCACTGTGACCTATGGCAGGCAGAGCCTACCAAATAGGCAAAGCCTAGAAATTGCTGTTACACTAAATTGCTTTTTTACGGTTATGCTGTAATGCTATTACACTATGTAAGTATTTTATCAAATTTACTATACTTTCTGAGGAATACATAATAAAAGTGTATTATAATTTCCAATGGAACATTTAACCTTATTTAATCAATGATAAAATGATTTTTTTTTTAATTAATGTGAATCAATTGTAATAATGTTATTGTTAAGTTTTGTGAGTATTTTTAGTTTTTATTATTGTGACAGCCGTTTCGGCATTCAAGGCCATTTTCAAACTGCCTTTGAAAATCTGAAAATTTTGAAAACTACATTCGAATACTTTTAAAATGGGCTTGAACGCCGAAAAAACTGTCACAATAATAAAAACTAAAATTATTTGTAGAACTGAATAATAACATTATTAAATCTTATTTAAATTAAATTTAAAAAAAAAATAATTAAATGGAGTTCTACGAATTAAACACAAAAAAATTAATAACTCATCTTCTCATTTCATTGCCGGCAACCCGGGCGCTTATTGGCATATATTTTTAAACAATTACACGTACTTTACCCGTTTCACTAGACGATGTCTATTCTGAGACGTAGTACTAGGTGTTTACTTTAGAAAAGCATCCCTACCCATCGATAACCAGTTGTTATATCCCGGCTTCACCCAAGTTATTGTCAAATTATAAACATATATAATTATTATTAATATCAACTCTATAAAGATGGAAATAACTTTTAATATTTAATTATTTATTATTTTTATTGAGATTTAAAAACCTCAATGTAATATTTAATCATTGGAGAAAATAATATTAACATAACCTAAATGAAACATGAAATCGGAAAAAAAAAACAACAGAAAATAACAAGATTTCAGTCGCCTCTGGGATTCGAACCCAGGACTTCTGCCTTTCCGGGGCAACCGCTTTACCAACATAGCATTTAACAATAGCTTTATCTGAAAATAATATTAACAAATCTTGAATTTGAGATATGATATCGCTGAAGATGACATAAATTAAACTGGTCTCATTAGCTATATTGGTAAAGCGGTTGCCCCGGAAAGGTAGAGGTACTGGGTTCGAGTCCCAAATGCGACTGGAATTTTTTTTATTTTCTGTTGTTTTTTCCGATTTTTTTTTTATTTTCTGTTGTTCATGTTTCATTTAGGTTAGGTTGACGGCCTCCATGGTCGAGGGGTAAGGCTCTCGACTACGAATCCGAAGGTCGCGGGTTCAAATCCCGGCGTGCGCAAGTAATTTTTATTTAATTAATTTGTGTTGTTTCACAATTAATTCATTTAAAAATAACATACAGTATATTTGCGCACGTTCCAGAGTGGAAGATACTCTCAGTATCGCCCTGGTGAAAGACCACCCACCATTCAGAATTGAAACGTTGCTTGAAATGGTTTTTAGCCGTGTTTGGTGACCAGATCTGAATAGCCAGGTATTATTCCCCACCTTCCTCTCCCCTTCTCCTTCCCCTCTCCAATACCTTCAGCCTCACAACATTCCCCAATTGGGAATGCCATAGTCTCACTGGCTCCAGACGGTTGGGAGCAGTTTGGGACTCTTGTGTGGTATTCATATAAGAGGTTAATATTATTTTCTTCAATGATGAAATAACTTTGACCCAGAAGTTGAGCCCTGACAAATCTGCGCTAAGTTCTTGATGCTAGAGCTAGGACCAGGACTCAAAAAAATTTCTTTACACTTCTAATCCCCTTCATTCTGCGCTGCGTCCTTGTGATTTTAATAATTATACTATACCTACCGAAATGTAGGTTTGTATCGTGGTGGGGTTGGTGGAGTACGTTACCCCTAATCTCGCGGTCATCCTTTGCTCTCCTCAACTCTGCGCGAGATATCAGCGGGTCCTTCACCCCAGGTGGGAGGTCCCGTTCGGGGGTACATGACGGAAGTAGCTACCCACCTGTCCTGGCTACCAATTATATAACGAAGGGAAAATAACCGCCGAAGTATCCACCCGGTAATTTTGTTATTCTCGTTACCAGTGTTTCTGTGAGTCCGTAAATTACATTATTTTCGTAAATCTAGATCCCCTTTCGTCTTCTCTGTGAAACTTTTTTTCGATAATTACTCTTACGTCTTGTTTTGTACTAAATAATATCACAATCTACGCTATCCACGGCCTTATCGAGACTTTTTCCATGTTCTTGTTTTTCTTCTTTTAATCGATAAATTAAAAATTTCTTTGTAATCACCACTTTCTTAATATATACATGTCAACATGTTTCGAAAGCGTAGCTTTCCTTATCAGGAATATACAGAATAAATAATAATTATTTCTTCTTTTAATTTGATCCATCTTACTTAATTTATTTACTCAACAACCTTCGTAAACTGTAAGCTCGTTGGTTCTGGTCCAAAAGGCCCCAAGTGAAAATCTACGCAAAAAAATTTTTTTAGCTTATTTTGTTTGTTCACATATTTCAACATATGCAATTAAAGTAAAATGATTTTTAGTATGTTTGTATCTCTTTTCAAAGTGATGGATATGTACTCTCAGTATCCTGGGGACAGAGCACTATTCATAATAGAATTGTTGCTTTCAATAGCTTTATCTATGTTTTGTGGTAAGTTTAGTTTTAAAATGTTAAAATACGTTAATATTTTTCCATGACCTTACGGAAATGTCAATCGAAAAGTCTTGCCTGGCAATTCGTTAATCATCTTCATTTCTAATCATTTAAACTGTGTACAACATTTTCTGCGCTGCGTAAAAAATAAATAATATGAATATGACATCCCAGCATTAAAAAAAAAAACTTTAATTATTTCCAAGTGTATTGTTGGGAAAGCGTTCGCCTCATCTTTCGGGAAATTATGAGATTTTTATCACTCCGTCTTTCCCTTATGGGTGGATGTCAACTGTCAACTGTCAAGATTTTCGTTTATTTTTTATCATACTTTTAACGATTTCGATATTCCATCTTTACAAATGTGCGTCCAAACATTATTTTTCATTGCTTCTTCTTAAAAAAATAATAAATCATTCGAATCTCGCACAATTTCTACATATTATTATTATTTATATTATATACCATATCGTTCGATCTTTAATTTGCGATTATTTCACTCTTCAACTTATTTGAATTACTCGTACATTTGAAATCTTTACAAACTCTTGCAAACAATTTACCTCTCTTTGTAATTATTTTCTTAATAATACGTTACAACTATCTCGAGTTTGAGACACGTGTTTAAAATTTAATGTAATTATTTGTTAATTTCTCTTCGCGTTTCCATTCATTGGCTTTACCAATTTAACGGAAAATAACACCATTTTATTTGTGTCTTGAATAATTCTAGTCAATATCTCTTTTTTGTCTTCGTTCACGTGCAATTGTCATAATTTATGGCATATTTAATTGTAATGACACATTCTACTTTAACGACATTTGCATTTCAAAGTTAATCTAATGAGACCAGACAAAACATGGAAAATTGTCTGAAAATAGATCAATTTTTATTTGGACAAAAATATAACTTATATACTATTAGATACTATTACATATAAATAATTATTATAACTAGTATACTATTGGATACTATTACATATAAGTAATTATTATTACTTAAATAATATTGGATACTATTACATACTATTGGATTTTATGTTGCCAAGGTTAATGTGGTTTTTACAATCTATTTTAAATTTGTTAATTGGTGTAATTTTAATGGTTTCCGGCAGTGCATTATACTATTTCTTCCCTTTGTAAAATTAACTGTTTTGTGTATTGGCTTTGTTCTTTTTCGGTATTCTGATATTATCAAGATTTATTCATTGAACGTTCTTGTATTATGTCTGTAAATGTTCATGTTGTAAATAAATTTGTTGGAAAAATATTTTGGTAACGAGTTGTTTCTAATTTTATGTGTACAATTTTCCATTCATTTGCGTTCAATGTTAGCATCTGTTTCACCGCTAGCCAATTTAGTTCCTCCAACATTATACCTACTTTTGAATATCTATTCTCCTCGCTCTATTTTGAAGAATTTGTAACTTGTTTCGTTGTGTAAGATAGGAAGACATTATAAACAAAACAAGAAACTCTCTGAATGAGAAAACCTTTTAACAGAATTAGTATTGATATGTTTATATTCTATCATCAGCTTCATTACCCTTTAGTAGTCGGTAAACTACCAGTTGTTCACGGAACACGTGGAATCGGACATCATTTAAATGTGTCCCGTGATACTGCTTTTATCACGCATTTCCTCGAGTTACTCCCGAGTTTTCTGTTTTTCTGGCCTAGATTTAGAAGTTTCGTATGTGAGTCCTCCCCCATTAGTCCTAAACGCAATTAAGTTAATGATACACAAGAAGACTTAATTCATTCGTTCAGCCGCCTCTCTTGGTCCCCGACAATAGATCGACTCAGAAATAGATTTTATAAAAAAGTATTTTCTAGAATCTTCTATTTACGACATAGTCTTATCTTTGCCAGACATGCCTAGGATACTCGGTATCATAAGTTTAATACAAGCTAAGGCCCGAGTCGCTGAAAATAAAAACATACTTTTTCACGATTTTTCTGCACAAGCGTAGGTACACAATTTTGATCGGATCAATCCTTATTTTCTCTGAAAGTATGTTAGCCTTGAAAATTCTTATTTTCGTCTTATCCAGAGGATATTCTGTGAAAGAGGGAATGTTTGCCAATTGGATACGTCACATTGGATTTACACAGGGAATTTTGGTACAAACTACTCGGATCCCGTGTACGCATATTCACATGGAAAAGGATTTGAAATATTCAAGCATTTGAGTAACACGCAGATTCCACGTCGAGATTTAATATCTGAGAAATTCTTTCGAAAGCAAAAAACCTCTTTGCTTGTTTTGTTGCTTAGATATGTATTTATGTAGGTGTAAGTGTGTTATGAGCCATCAGCGTATCTTTGAATATTATGTAATAAAAATATTAAGATTATACCAGATATCTTCCACAATATTGAAGTTTTGTCTACGAGAGATACTTACATACTGCCTAAAACTTGGGAGTTGTATAAATGTTTTCCGAAGCATTGCGCAAAAAATTGTTAGAAGAATAAAATAAATAACATTTACAAATGAGATCCTTCCGAACACTTTCCGACCAAATTCCGACGGGAATAAAAGTGACTTAAAGGATAACCTCCCTCGTTTCAGAATCAATTCACCGCCATCCCTTTTCAGATTATTTAATTTAATTTGTCAGTCGAGAGCAACTGTCGCAATCTTTGTTTCCGTAATTTTTTCCTGTTTTCTCATTGTGTATGTGATTTAACCGATTTATAATTTAGAATTTGATATCAACGGCTGAGTTCTACAATTTGTTTAAGGAATTTGTTTAAGGGTAAACGACACGTGCGTGATTGAAATATTTTAGAAAAAAAATCAATTTTTGCTTTTAAATATTGGGATGAATTGTTGGTTGGCGCGTGTGCGTACGGAATAACTAATTAACTATCCATCGAGTAGTTTTCCCGCAGGGTAGACAAAGAGGACGAACCGCCAAACGACTCGGTCTTGGCACACACTTTTTGTTTCATACGGAATATGAAATGAAATAAATTGTTATTGTATGTTCAAAGCTCAATTCCTTCGAGAAACTTATAAAAGCACTGGATAATATGTTAGTGTTACAATAATGAATTGTACTTTTATAAGTTTCTTAAAGGATTTGAGCTTAAAAATCCGCAATAACATGTTTATTCCCTCTCATATTCCATGTTTACACCCACCAACAAACAATTCATTTCAATATTTAAAAGCATTACCTGCGAACGTTTTTTTAAATTTATTATTATATTTAAATTAGCACCATCTGTGAGCGCGTATTACATTTCGTTTACTCTCATTCTTTTTTTTTGTCTAATTATTTTCTATTATTTAATACTTTATATTCAATGGAATCACTGAATACACTATAGGTCTGTAGCGGAGAGCACTTATTTATTTGTTTTTCTATGTAAAATAACTTAATGCTTCAAAATATGTATTTCACCCTCTCCCATTTTAACAGGAATCATTCTCGTATATACGGTTTTAGGGGGAATTTTTCTTGAGGGTTTTTTTGTGAATTGGTTGATCCACTTAGTTATTGCGTGGATTTTTACTACGTACCTCGTATAATAGATATTTTGTTAAAAATTATATATCCTCGATGGTTATTAAAAACCTTTCACGTGAAATATTATTATATTAGAAAAATGTGTTAAAAGGATTATCAATGTAGCTTTCTGATTTTAAATTAATTGGCTCATAAGGGGCCTGTAGTGTGAAATTGAATCACAGGTAAACTCAAAATTAAGTATGAGAGGGACTCTTCATTAATTCAAATAATAATATAATGATAATGTTATTACGCAATACGATATATATTTTTTATAGTGAAAAATATTTGTTGCATAATTTTTAAAAAAAATTAATTAATTGATAAAGTAACGAAAATTGTATATTCACCACTTCTCAGTTAACATTATCAAAACTGTTAAGATTATCAAAACAATATAACACATTTAAGTAAATCAATTAAGAAAACATTATCATTTTAATACGGAGAAACACACAGGAGATCCTGAAGGAAATAATTTCCCTCAGGGCGTATATCACCTTTGGGGATGCTGTGTGGAGGGTCTTTTAGAGGATAGGAAGGAGTGAACTTGGGTCTTGAAGAGACCCATGTTATAGGATGGAGAACACATTATGAATGGAATTGGAAACACATTATAAATGTAAAAACCTCATAGAATAGAGAATTTAATAATTTTAAACTAAATCGGTTTTACCGATAATAAATCATTATTTAAAAATACCCGTCCAAATTAGAATAAGCGGGAGTAAACAAAATCATATAAATAAGTCATCACAATGTGGATTAACCGCAGTTTGAAAATGGCCTTGAACGCCGAAACAGCTGTCACATTAATAAAAACTAATAATACTTGCAGCACTTAATAACATTATTAATTTTGATTTACATTAAATTTAAAAAATAATAATAATAATAGCCGTGATTTGGTATTTTCGGGAATACACAGTTCTGATTCATTAATTACATATTTTTATTTATTTATTCATGTTTACATAGGCTTAGCATTTATTCAAATCAAATCAGAAATATGTTATTTTCTGACCATCCTACGCACTTTTACAAAATATTTAAAAATGTGGAATATTTTCAAAAAATTGTTTTAAGGTTTTTCTTTATAATGGAGAGACGAAATTTTCAAAAAAAAAGATGGATTGTAATTTTTTCATTAACACTTTAATGTTTTTGCGTGCGGATTAGAAAACTTTGGATAAGTTTATTAAAAAAAAACACACCGGGAAAGGTTTGCAATTATTTTACTCCACTTTTTAAAATAATTTTTATATTTTGTAAAACGTACGTAGAGCGGTCAGAAAATGTAATATTTCTGATTTGATTTTGATGAATGCTAAGCCTGTGTAGATTTTAAAATATGTAATAATGGTTTTCTATAATTTATTTTATTAACTTATTGAATCTTATAAACCTCATTGTAATATTTAATCATTGAAGAAGATAATATTAACCAATCCTAATGAAACTAGAAACCGAAAAAACCCGCAGATAATAAAAAGGTATCATTCCCATCTGTGAATCGTACCCAGGACCTCTGTCTTACCGGGACAACCGCTCTATCAATTGAGCTAATGAGACCAGTTCACTTTATGCCATCATAATATGGGATGTAATGAAAGTCTTGAATCATTATTTAAAATTAATACGTAATCGCTCTCTGACGCCCCCCTTAACCAAGTATGCACGATCTGAATACTTCATTCTTTTAATAATCTTTCTTACTACATTATGTATGATATTATATCATTGCCAATGACTTTATTTTTTAATTAATTTATTTACTGTGGGCAGCAAATCATAGTCCAGCCCTATTTTATTAGTATTCTTCTTCATATAGACGCTCTGCTTCTCTTTTCTGGTCGCGATCGTTGTACATAATGAAATATACCCACGCGAATGTTCACCTCGTGTGGGAGGGATGTTCATCACGAAATCTGAATTGAAGTCCGGAATGCTTCATCAGAATCGAATTTGTTTCTGGGATTTTGTGTTTCAAAGCTATCCTTTGACTTTGTTCAGATAAGAGTGATCCTTTAACACGTCCACATAATATCGTCCAGCTAACATTAAAGTGTATTTTTGTTGTTAAATTGTAATATTTTATTACTAGCTTAAGTACCCGGCGTTGCGCGGGGTTATGAATGGTTTGGAGTAAAATGGTGAGGTTGTGATGTGTTACCCCTACACCTACCCCTGCCCTACCCAGTAATTTTCCTCTTATTTTGAACACCAATCATTATTGTGTACAAAATTTCATCAAGAAGTACAAATTCAATTCTGCTTTAAGGGGTGGGAAAGGGAGATGGGAGTGGTTTTTAGAAATTTCATGTGGTCAGTGACCTTCCTGTGTAAGTGTGTAAAATTTCATCAAACTCGGAACAAAATTGTAGATTGTATAAAAAACAAACAAATGGACACTCTTCCCTATATAATAGACTAGCTGAAGTGCCCGGCGTTGCCCGGGGTTTTAAGTGATTTGAGGTTACCCCTATCTCTACCCCTACCCCTATCTCTACCCTTACCCCTACCCCTAACCCTACTACAACTCCTACCCCTGCCTCTTTCCCCACCCCCACCTCTTCCCCTACCCCTAACTCTTCCCCTACCCCTAACTCTTCCCCTACCCCTACCTCTTCCCCCTCCCCTACCACTTTCCAGAGTACGGATGAAAGTAAGCAGAATGCTATGGAAATGAAATCCCTGAGGCGTACGTGTGATTAAACTATGTAATGTGTTTTGCACCTGTGTGACTATTATAAGTAACTAAATATGTAAAAGCCCAAAAGGCGTATATAATATAATAAATAAATAAAAAAATAAATGTATGACTGCGAAAAATATCGAGTTTCGCAAAGAATGTACGGCTGATGTGATCGTAATGAGTAAGGTTAAGAGGATACTTCGATAGATGGTTTAGGCACGTAAATGGATGGACGAACAAAGAAGTAATATATGACGAGACTGTGAATGGAAAAAGAAGCCGGAGAAGCCAGATAAAGATATAAGGCACGATCAAATAAACTAGATATTTGAGTAGGGCCATGTCAAAAATCAGAATTACAGAAGAGTATGTATGAAACGATCTATGACTATGAATAAGGTAAGGAATGTGTGCCAAGATAGTGTTGTTTGGGGGTCCGTCCTCTCTGCATACCCCTGCAGAGAAACGGAGTGACGGAGTACTCTACTGTGGAATATACCTAAAGAATATACCCCTACCTCTCCCCCTACCCTTACCCTACCCTACCCCTACCCCTACCCCTACCCTAAGATCTTCTTCTGACAACGCGGATCATTTTACAGAAAAACCGCGCGTAAATCTCTCCAGTAGTTTTTTTAGTCTATTTCGGATACGCATACGAACATTGCCTTATATATTATATACGAGGTGTGTTCAAAAGAAAGGTGAATTTTGAATTTTCGCGGGTTGTGTACATTCGATTATCGATTTTTTTTGTTATGTTGGTACACATATGTTTATCATATGTTAGCATTATCAGCCATTTTGGATCAGTGGTTTGTTTTTGACAACTGGAAAGGCTAGTCACGTTTTTGGATGTTCATCGATTTTTTATTTAGGTTCGTTTTCTGAGGCATCATCAGTCCGATTGTAGTGAAATTTTAGATTTCCTTTATTTTCTATGTCGTATCAGCATTTCTTCTTCAACTAAAAATTAAAAAAAAAAATTGTTAGTAATTGTTAATCCTATGGAGGAATTTCCTAGTTTTGTTCGGAATTTGATAGCCGTTTTCTGGGGCATCATCAGTCCGATTAAAGTGAAATTTTAGATTTCCTTTGTTGTCTATGTCCTTATCAGCATTTCTTCAAAAAATCCAAAAAATCGATGTTTTAGATTTTTTACGTTCCGACCAAAACTAGGAAATTCCTCAATGGGATTAACAATTTTTTTCTAAAAAGAATAATTTTTTTTTGAAGAAATGCTGATGGGGACATAGAAAATAAAGCGAATCTAAAATTTCACTTCAATCGGACTGTTGAGGTTATCCACCACTTTCCCACCCCGGTATAAGTAACTTATGGTTACTCCTTCAGGGTGCACCTCAAGGACTCTAATTTTTTTGGTTCAACGAAGCTAAGGTTATAAATGATTCTAAACCCTCAAGTGTCCCTGCATAGCATTAGCTTAGAAGGAGGTTAGTAACATTCCACAGCCCCGAATGGTTAGTACATACATACGGTCGACAAAAGTGGCTCTAGTAATAATGGTGGCTCTGCTCTACTCGTCCGTAGATGAACATGGTGAGACGCGGAGAAATACTAACATAAAACAGTAAAAGGGAGAAACTAAATAGATTAAGTGAGAGTACTTGGGACGAGCCGTTGCCAGGACACCAGGGCAGTCCCTCTGAAGCAGTGCTAGGTGGATTCTTGTTCCCGCCACCCTTCCCAGGAGACATTGCGCCAGTCGTCAAGATTATCCCTTAAGAAAAGTGTAATTGGGGAGGGGGTAAAAAAAAAAAAAACCCTGAGACCCTGGGGATATGGAGGGGTCCAGGCGGCCGGGAGCGTGCCACTGAGTCGGGGAGACGGGAAGGCCGTCACCACCAAGCTTGCTCCATCGGGAAGTACACAAGGGATCCGGCTAGGGCAAGTCAAAAGTAGATGACTGCTTCGGGTTGCAGGGATAGGGTTAATTTTCCACTCCCTAAGAGGGGATGTGGACAGTACACAATAAAAATGTTTTTGGGTTCAGTTCGCCTGAATATCTCAAAATGTTTTTGAGTTCTACACAAAGAAAAATTTTTGTACCTAAAAAAACAAAAAAAACTTCAATCGGACTGATGATGCCTCAAAAAACGAACCTAATAAAAAATCGAAGAACACCCAAAAACCTGACAAACCTTTCCAGTTGTCAAAAAGAAACCGCTGATCCAAAATAGCTGATAATGCTAACATATGATAAACATATATGTACCAACATAAAAAAAAATCGATAATCGAATGTACACAGCCCGCGAAAATTCAAAATTCACCTATTCTTTTGAACACACCTCGTATATATATATCGTCGCAGGAAACCAATATTGGTGTAACAGTTAAGGCCACGTAAAAAAAAAACGCAGGATTTTGAGACATATTACATCGATTAAAAAACGTAATATTGACAAAACTAAGACTTTTCCAACTTCACACAAGTCTTATTTTACATTCGTAGTCATGAAAAAACCCGTTGAATGGTGTATACAAGTGTTTTCTTGGATAGTGGTTGTTATAGCGGTATTGATTTCCTACGACGATGTATATAATGGATAATGTTTTAATAGTTACAGAAAACTGTTGATATTTTCGCTGTCCAAAGCACCGAATCTAATGAAAACGTCGACTAGTCCAATGAACGTCAGAATTGTTGTCTGAATCTGTTTATCCAAGTATTTTATTGTATACTTTCCCGGGGCAAATAAAATGCGCATCTTGTATGCTGTAAACCAGTGCTCCGCAACCGGTGTGCCGTGAGCCGAATACAGGTGTGCCGCGTCAAATGCAATGAACGAAAATTTATTGTAAAATTCAATTGAATACCTATATATTTTAGCTTTTGGTGTGCCGCGGAATTCTAGGAAGAATTTTGGTGTGCCGTAGATGAGAAAAGGTTGCGGAGCACTGCTGTAAACGGTTGGTCGGTAGGTACATGCCAAAAAACGTCTGAATGCTGCTATATAACCAACGACGGAATTATTATACCTATGTACGTATGCTGTATCTAGCGTGGAAGACATAAAATGCAGGTGTACCCGCCGCTGAAAGTGCCGTCCTGTTGCATTGTAAGTGTCATTTCTATTAAACAATTTCTTGAAATTAATTATTTAAAAAGACAACACTTCCGAGTTACGAATAACCTTGACAATATTCGAAAAGCTCTTACTACCATCGTTGTAATCCAAATACGTTGCTTGTGCAATGGTTGTTTCTCGTGATTTTAACTGCAGTAAGTATATTACAAAATATTTATAAAAATTGTGAAACTAAATACCCCGTTATGAAATCTGGGTTTTGTAAACAAGTCGAACCTTTTTACTTAATTTGGCGGCACGCTTAGTTCGCCCACCGCACCTTTTATTTTGATCTCCCCCTAGCGTGTCAGGGCATCTCTACGTATTATTTGCTCTGTGATTATTAATTATTTCATCATAAGTGCAATCATTGAATGTTACATATTAATGTATAATTCTCCTAATATGTTCGTAGTTTTTTTCTGAATTCATCAATTTTTTTTTTAGAAGGGTTTGAATTCAAATTCTTGAAATTCCTAATAAATATAGTTGGTGATTGAATAACAAACCTCTCGATAATTGGATTAATTTTTTACCTTCGCGTAATTGATCCCATAACTCTATCTGGAGTGGGTACCTCCAACCCAACCTTCCTCATCAACCCCGTCGCTATTTATCTCCACTCCCTACAGCCTCACAACCCATTCCAATTGGGGATGTAATAGTCCCACTGACCAGGGTAATTGGGACTCTTGTGAGGTACCTATTTACATTAAAATTCAAGTTCGGTATTATCTTTAACATCCGTATTGAACCGCACTCTTCTGCAAGCATCCCAATACCTTGTCTACCTTGCGGAAATTCTGTTATCCTGTTGCATCAGAAGGGTTGGGAGACTTTAAAATTTAAACTGGGGCATTGCCCCGTTCCGCACTCCGAGGGGTACATGACCCCCGTGGCCCCCGTGCCCCCCGTGTCAGGGCGTCGCCCCCTCGGCTCTATATGGGCTGAGACCAACCGAGGAAAGGAAAGAGTTCGCAGATGTTGCATGTTTTAATTATGTAACTATACACCTAACTTACGTTAACCAGCGATTCCTGTGTTTATTTGAAGTAAAGACATGTAGGTGGGTTACCTATTAGTATCCGGTGACATTGATTAATTTTAGTGTTACCTTACGACAAATTAGATAATTTAGAAGCGTTTGAAATCAGGAAATTTTTTAGTAATAATTCTTGTATATTGAATGACCAAGTAAGTTTATTTTTTCAGTAAATCGCATTGTTCCGAAAAAATCCTAATTACCAACATCCCCTTTGGTCGGCTCCCCCTCCAACACCAAAATATTCATTTATATGTATCATTATTTTATATCGTAGTTTAGTTTTAATATATTCCTAACGAGGGAAGGGTACTTCCGAAACTGTTCGAGATTGTTATATTAAATAGAAGTGATTCAAAACAAATGTATACGTTTATATTATAATTATGACAAGCCACAAAGTAAATGCTTTTTACGAATATGAAAAAAATATATGACTAATTTTTCCCAAGGAAAATAATCATAAATCTTTAATTCCATTTTAAACCTGTACGAGATTTTTTACGTTAACAGATTGTTATATATCCTTTGTAAGGGTGTTTTTTTATGATATTGAGAGAAACGGTATAGTTAAATCTCAACGACATCAGCTGATATACTGTATTACAAAATAAATAAATAATTATTTTAATGCTGAACACATTTCTATGCTCGCTACTGTATATTTCTAGAATTTATGGAAGGCTTTTACATTGTAAAAAATAATTTAAGTACGTTCAAATAATATGAGTTTACACAATTCTGGCAGTCATTAAATGAGAAGAAAAAAAATCTTTTGTGTTGCTCGCTGATGACGCTAATAAAAGTCCCAGGGTCAGGCCGCTTCTATTTTTGCACGGAATATCGGGATGATGCCATAAAAATGATGAAGGTTCCAAAACCCTCGGAATGACATGACAAACGCCAGAATACGCCCGCAGAATTTATATTACTGTATGGATGGCACTCCGCAAAAAAGCTTAGAAAATTTCTATCCAAAAAACTGAAACCATTTCGATTCACATTTGGGTTCACGTAGTTTTTGTTTTGTCCCTTCTTCAATAAGTCCCAAAAGTGTTCTGTAATTTTTATTTTCACGATTTTTAAAACTAAGTACAAAAATTTACTTACTTTTTTTATAATGAATCTCAAAAAAAAAACTGATAAATCGGACGAAAGTTGCCTCGCTTCTGGTAGTTACGCATCGATTCTTCTTTTTCTTTTCTATCAAAGGTTGACTATCATCCGGGTAATCTTCACCCTACATCTACACCTACGAACTACACACCAGCCCATCACCAATCTACGTATGGGCTGATGGGTAATACCTGTAACAGTCACGTCATTTCGAAGCCATACTCCTTTCGATGTTCAATCCACAAATCCATCAATTCTCTCCTGGATTATGTATTTAACTTAAAATAGTGCATGTGTACAATGGATGCATATGTTCGAATATAAACTTTTTTATGCATAAACATTTTTGCAAAAAAAATTTGCAATTTAGATGAATATCTCCAATTACAAAATTACAGATTACAAAATTAAAAATACACTTATTTCGACATTTCTTTCTTAAATTTAAACACATTTTCCTCTACTGTTATATTGGTCGGTATTTCCTGGAAAATCTTTACCGCTCTATACAGTTATTAATTCTGTGATTTTGATTTATTTCGAGAGGGAAGTCGTATTTATTTATTTTTTCTTGTGGGCGGTTATGTTTGTGTTGATATTTATTAATTTTTCGCATTAATTCTGAACTTTGTTTGCCGTTCAATATTTTGATAAGAAAAACTATTGCTTTAAAGTATTCAATTCATTTAAAATATATTGTATTTAGATCCTTTACCATTTTTTTAAACTTTGGAATATTTATTTCGTCTTAAAATTGTTCCTCAAAACCAAGATGTTGGAGTTTTCTTCTTTTCATGACTAGTACAGTTTCCAGATAAGTTTTAACATGATGTTTACAATGTAATAATTTCATCATTCTTCTTCGTTGTTTTAGTTTCTTGCTTTAAATTTCCTCTCCATTTCTTGAATATTTGTGTACATTAGTCAGTGCCGCCCTAAACTGCTACTGCGACAGATTTTGACGTCCACGTCTCTGTAACAGCTTGTCACAAAAATTCCAACTCTGCGCGACTGAAGTGGGCATTTGACCCGTTTCCTATGAATCTGCCAACTTCCCTTAGCTTGTTTCATCGTTTTGAAACAATAAACCATTTTTATATTCATGAAATATAAAACCCTCTCGCATATTTAGTAGCATCGCTTCCACTGTTGGCGGGGGTTTAGTTGTCGTGTAAGAAAGGCTCTGAACGGATAATCCCTAGAGGTGTGAGTAATTTGAAATAAAAAATTTTCGACAATTTATATAAGACCTTTTGACTCCCAGGCCTCGGACAGACCAATAAAATTGATCATTTGTTAAAGAAAGAATTTTTAAAAATGTTTGATCAATTTCACTATAATAAGAAAAAAATAGCTTACTTCAGACACACAAACACGCTCATAACACACTTATATTTTAGGCATCCCTACTATAGATGGGCGTTTCAGTTTTTTTTTTCAGAATAACCGAAACCGTTTCGGTTTCTTAAAATAAACGGTCGCTCGAAACTGTTTAAAAATAATAATGATTTTTTTTATAGCGTTTTGTAGCAACGGTTTACGAAGTTCAGTAAAGTGTTGCGGGATCTGTTTTGAATCATTATTTATTAATCATTATTAAAAGGTTATTCCGAAATCCGCGACACTGTTATAACCGTTTCTGAACTTAAACTATTACGAAAAAACGGTTTCACGTTATTTTAATCACCTCTAATCCAGACTAGTTCACGAATGAACATTTAGTATAACTGGCATTTTTTTTAGATTTTAGTCTAAGGTTCTGTGAAGGTCCAAATACGGAGCCCGCCTAATTACAGAGGCGATAACATTTTGCAAACACCTAATCAAGTTAATATCGCTCAAGTTTCTCGACGGAACTAAGGTTCAATATTTCCCAAACGGTAGAGACTATCTAAAGGCCAGTGTACATAATACAGTACATGATACACGAAAGACATTTAAATACACAAACCTTTTAAAAAATATATCTGTCCACAATATGGCTAAAATCACTTCAAACATTAACTATGTATTGAAAACTCTTGACAACTGGTATGCATAACAATATATTTAAAAAATTATTTTTTACATAGCAATCCCGTGGGTTTTTGAGACATGAGAAAAATTTTACATTATCATTCAAACAAATATACAAAACTATAGTAGCAATAACACAACAACAAAAAATAGACAAGGATGAACAGGGTTTATTTTTTATCATTTATAGACATACGACGATGTTGGAATTCAACTAATTTTTGGAACTGTTAATTTTTGCTACATAATATTAAATTTAATAAAGTTTTCAAGGAAAATATTTAAAAAAATGTATACGTAAATAAATGTACAGGCTCGAAACACACCGATACAATAGAAATACATAACAACGTTTTACAAGAGAGAAATATACCTACATCAGAATCTGCAAATATTAAGGACGGCCATCAGAACAGAGTTGGTATCTGTGATAAATGGTTTTCCAAATAACATTTTAAGAAATAAGATCTCAGAGCATCATTCCGAGCTTTGTCCGAAGCGCACACATGTCTCAATTCCTCAGGCAACTTGTTATTAACAGTCCGTATTTTGTCGAGTGTATTTTTGATATGTGTAGTTTGTGGTGTTGTCGTGTAATATATCGCTGAACGTCTTGATTATAGTTAAGTGTTATATTTGTGTGTGTGTGGCATTGAATCATATTTAAAATAGTGGTTGTTATCTCATGGCTAGGAATAATCTTAATTTTTTGAAGAAAATTTCTTCTGTAAGGGTTTCACTTTGTGATGTCATTATTTTAATCAAAAGAATAAATAACTTAGTTTACATCACTTTATTTATATACAATCAACATGTTTCATGAACAATGTTCACATCATCAGGATTAGTTGTATACTAAACTTAAAAATCAAATATAGATCACATTGTTGGAAAGGGTAGAAGGAAGGGGAATGGGTAAGAGTGGGGGATTAGATTAGAATAATCTTAAACTATAATACTAGTTCGTGCCGATAAACATCTTTAACGGCTGTAGCCCATGGCAGGCCAAAAATATTACACAGGGCCTTTTTTGAATTATCTGTACCTCAGATACCATTTTATTGGTAGTGGTTTGGTAGGCTTTCATTGTAGCAAAGCGTATATGTACAGAATTTCTAGAAAAGTATACAAGTACAACATAAAAGCACAATAAAAACTAAGAAGCCATTTACGAAAATAAAAAAATACAAAAGTTTTGTAGAGAAATATACATAGATAGATATAAACAATAAAGCAGCAAAATTAGTAGAAGAAAGGTTGATTGTTATCATATTATATCACAATGAGTCCAAAATAATAAAACACCCGAAGTATTTACACAGACCACGTAGTTAAATATACATGTATAAAAGCAGTTTATTCATTATAATTTATTAGAACGAGAGGAAAATGGAGGACTGTGAATAGAAATACAGAAAAAAAAGAAAAACAAAACAAGAACAGGGATTGATAATACGATTAGATATTTTCATTTTTAAATGATTTGCGTTATTTGAAAGCATTACTTTAAAAACATTTATTAGGTTGGCTGTTGACGTAAAATGCAAGGTTTTTTTTTTCACACCACATTGAAGCGGATATCCGTCCAAACGTCCACTTCTACAAAATGCTGCTCAACATGTGCGATTACTGTACAAGCGTTGTTGCAATGGTGCTACTGACAATTGATGTTGTCTACTGAATGTTTTCTTTCACCGGAACCGAAAATATGAACGCATTATTTTGCCATGACCTGCATATGGAATACTTTGCCGTTCGCAATATCCATATCGGAATACATTGCAAAACTGCGCAAAACACTCTTTCCAAGAGATCCTTCTTTATCAATATGTCAACATGGATATGGATTTACTTGGAGAATACTTGCATCCACGTTATCTATTACTTCCTGTGTTAAATATGACCTTATTTCACTATCTATTTATGACTTTGCAATGCACTCCTAAACTCAATGCAACTGTCAAGTTAAATGGCGATACTCGATTTCTTGACAGTAGCGTACTCGTATATGACAATTTATATGCCTTGTTAATATTCTACAAATATATTTCGTAGGACGTAGCAGACGACATTTGACTTGTTCAAATGACTGTCTTTTTTATATTATTTAGAACACTTATATTGTATCTTAGGTCATAATAAATATGTAGTCCTTAATTTTTCGTTTACGATAATGCGATTTTTTACTATTTATTAAAAAAAAATATTTATATATATACGCTACTTTTGTTGTTCAATACCAAACTGGGCACATAACATCATATTTGTTTGCAAAATACCAAAAAGGGGACATAACATCATATTTGTTTGTAAAATACCAAAAAGGGGACATAACATCATATTTGTTTGTAAAATACCAAAAAGGGGACATAACATCATATTTGTTTGCAAAATACCAAAAAGGGGACATAACATCATATTTGTTTGTAAAATACCAAAAAGGGGACATAACATCATATTTGTTTGTAAAATACCAAAAAGGGGACATAACATCATATTTGTTTGTAAAATACCAGAAAGGGGACATAACATCATATTTGTTTGAAAAATTCCAAAAAGGGGACATAACATCACCCTTGTTGCAAAATACCAAAACTGGGATATAACATCACCTTTGTTACCAAATTCCACCGGTTTTGCTGAAAAATAAAGAAAAAAATCGTGTATTTCACCAAAATATTACGAATTTCGTCGAAAAATGACACCACCTTTTCCCCAAAATAGCGCTTATTTTCCAGGTCCCTATCAATCAGTAGTTTTTTCTGTCATCAGTTTAATTGGTCGTGAGATCAATATGGGACTATACAGACATTCATCCGAAACTATACCGATAATATCTATATCTTTTTTAATAAGGTGTATCCAACCGATTCTAACCTAACCTTCAATTAGTTTAATCCTAACCTAACCAACAGTTTTTAGTATCGCGTATCCACTACAACAGCGGTGGGTTCATTTTAAAAATTTCTCCTTAGATCTACAAAATCTTATATATTATTTAAATTGTTGAACAAAATTATAATTCTGTGATTTTTCAAAGGTTCATGCTAGTTGGATATTGTAATTCAGATTTTACCAAGCTTTCAGTTTCTATTAGAACACACACGACTCTAATAATCTTTTCAGTAAATTTTTTAATGTTGTAATTTTACGAAAATTAATTACAATCATACTTTGGAATCGTTTTACCCCGACTCGTATTACCAACTACGAGGTGTGTTCAAAAGAAAAGGTGAATTTTGTATTTTCGCGGGCTGTGTACATTCGATTATCGATTTTTTTTTGTTATGTTGGTACACATTTGTTTATCATATGTTAGCATTATCAGCCATTTTGGATCAGTGGTTTGTTTTTGACAACTGGAAAGTTTAGTCACGTTTTTGGGTGTTCTTCGATTTTTTATTAGGTTCGTTTTCTGAGGCATCATCAGTCCGATTGAAGTGAAATTTTAGATTCGCTTTATTTTCTATGTCCTCATCAGCATTTCTTCAAAAAAAAATTATTCTTTTTAGAAAAAAATTGTTAATCCCATTGAGGAATTTCCTAGTTTTGGTCGGAACGTGATAGCCGTTTTCTGGGGCATCATCAGTCCGATTAAAGTGAAATTTTAGATTTGGTTTGTTTTTTATGTCCTTATCAGCATTTCTTCAAAAAATCCAAAAAATCGATGTTTTTCGATTTTTTACAAAATTTTTTTTAGTAAAAAATCGAAAAAAAATCAAAACGTGACTAACCTTTCCAGTTGTCAAAAACAAACCACTGATCCAAAATGGCTGATAATGCTAACATATGATAAACATATGTGTACCAACATAACAAAAAAATAAATCGATAATCGAATTTACACAGTCCGCGAAATTTTAAAATTCACCTTTTCTTTTGAACACACCTCGTATGTACTAAATACCCCTCGACTTTCAATGATTTTGGTTACATAGCAACGACTAAATTACTAGTTAATACAATAACCCCACGAGTGTTTAACCATTTGGGATATTGAATCCTGAAACAAATAATTTAGAGCAAACACCAACAACACTTCAACTCGTTATAACTTGACTAGTTTTACTGCCCGGCCTCGCTCGTGGTGGATTCTTGTATATAAATTAATTTTATACTTATACGTATTGAAAAACCTAGAAAATTGTTTTTTTGCCTCTGCAGATTTCAATATACCTTATACGGAACAAAAAATATGGTGCCTTGTCATATGTTTTTTACAATTAAACGAATATTTCAAAGCTACATAGATCATTTTGAAAATAAAATTTCGTACTGAAAATAATCGTGTTGTCCTTGAAATTCTAGACGGAGCTGTGCAAGTTTCATTGCGCCCGAGTTTAGTTCTAGTATTTATACTGCTTCAGATTTCCACGCAAATGGGTTTTCTTCTTTATAGTTAGTTGAGGCGGTCAGTGCAGAAGTGGCGTAACCCACAAAAATGTCGAGCTGTGATAATTATGTTTAAGTTTTAAAATGTGGAGGTGGTTCAAGTAAAATTCGCAACGAAAAACTTGGAATTCGCATTTTTTTGGTTGATACCACTTTTAGTTGATGAAACGGTGACCGGTCAAATCAACACACTTATTTTAAAAAATGCTTTTATTGTATAATATTATTCTTTATACAATGAGATTTTATACCCGCTAAGCCACTGCAAGTAGCTTGTCAGCGGGAGTTTACTTCAACAATATTATATAATACAACAATAACATACAAATGTAGCGCAATAATCGAACAATATGCATGTTGTGATCAATGTTTGTGATTTTGTTTGTGATCAAATAAAACACTGTATCAAGGACCTATCACACATATATTTTCTTATAGTGTATATCTTCTCTTTGATATCTGCGAATCATACGATCGTACTACCCTGAAAATATAATCTAACTTCTAACCCAGATTACCATATATTTTTTTAAAAATTTATTAAAAAAAAAATACGTAATTTAAAAAAAGTGGTTAACCAGGATAGGTTAGTATGAATTTATTTGATTAAAAAACCTTTGTAATCAAAAAAATTCATATTAAAATGTAATTTAACATGATTTAAATTTATTATTATTATTCATTAAATCTTATTTATGCGATAGACAACAAAGGGTCAAAGTAAATAACTTTGAATCTATTATTATTAAAGTAACGTCTGGAGTACCTCAAGGTGCCCATCTGGCCCCTCTTCTTTTTAACATATTTATTAACGATATTGCCGGTGCATTTTCTTACTCGCGCTTTAGGCTTTTTGCAGATGACAATAAGATCCTTTCAAATAATAAAATCTTACTATGACTGTATTCTTCTTCAACTTGATATTGACTCGTTTAATGATTGATATAAAACTAACTGCCTAGAACTAAATATTGATAAATGTAAAATTATGTCATTTTGTAGATGATTCACAAATAGAGCGGAACGAAATTGAGTCAATCGTTTTGAATAACCCTGTATATAGCTCACCCGAAACTACGTAATAAATTCTAAACTTTACAATTTATCTTGTCACATTGACAGTTTCAAAATTAGAAATAGGTTAGGTTTGATTAGGTTTTTAGGCTGTTTTTCATACTCTTAATGGCTTTATGAAAAACTTTATTTGATTTATCATGGGACCTGATGAAACATCATTTTAAGCCCCTTACGGTTGTTAATATCATCTGAGAATTTTGTGCCTTACGTCACTTCTGCGCCGACCGCCTCATTTAAGCAGTAATCTCTTTTCTCTGAATAAATTAAACACTAAAATTGATGAATAAAATATTTGGCTTTGTAACCTTATCCATATTTAAGTTCCTATATAAGTGCTGATACCAACCCTGATGTATGGCTGTGAGGCAGGGAACTGGCAGAGGAAGGAGGAAAGTATCACTGAATGGTTCGGGCGTGTAGAGCGACTGAACGAAGAAAGGAGTGTAAGGAGAATATATGACGCGAATTTGAATGGAAGAAGAAGCCGGGGACGTCCGAGGAAGACATGGCACGATCAAGTGAATCAAACTGCCTACCCCTGCAGAGAAACGGCGCAATGATTAGTTAGTTAGTTATAATATAACATTTATTTTGTGCGTCTACCCATTCTTTTGTTCGCCATTTCTTTTATCTTTTACCTTATCGATGAGTAATTTATAAATTTCCCGTATTCTCTCAAAGGTTGTTGTTTTTGTCCTGTCAACACATCAGCAAACATTTTATGGTATTAAACCGAGATAAAAACATCTAAAAGAAATGTCAGGATAGCTTGTGCCATTTTATTTGTGGGGAGTGCCACACACGATAGTTCCTATACAATTTTGTGCTCGGTTCTTTTATACCATTGCTTTTCTAGAAGTCTCGATTAAATGAATTAATTTTCTTACAACTTTTCATCGGGAACCAATTGCCTCTTCTTATGTTTGTACTTATGATTATTTACAACCTTAGCCTCTAAATTGTTATAGCGTAATATCTCAAATGTTCATTTAAGTGAGTCTGCTATTCGTGAAAATTTCTAATTGTTGTTTTAATTTGCATGCATGTAATATATATGTTATTTTCTGATTATATTAGGTTAGGTTATTTTGTGTAGATTTTCTTGCTCTTTTGATATTTGTACTTTACATTTGATTATTTATACCCCTAGTTTATTCTAAATTGTGAATGTAAGTGAGTCTGCTGCTCGTGAGTATTTTATATCATTGTTTTAATTTGCGGTACATCTGTTTTTTACAATTATATTAGGTTAGGTTAGTTAGTGTAAAGTTAGGTGAACATTCACAAAACTGCGCTATAGTAATTAACTCTTATTATTTAAAGTCTTGGGTCCACTTGACGAAGTGCTAAATTTCTGTGTTTTTATTGTTCTATTAATCCAAGTCCTTCCTGGGACACCGTCAAATCGATAACTTAACAATATCTGATCGATAGGCTTAACTGACAACAATTTTATATCTATTTCGCGTTCGTTAGGCGTGTCGGTAGCCAAATCGATGTTGACAACTAAAATGTGAAATTCTCCTGCCATATCATCACTGGTGAATATTTTCCATCGATCAACATTCAAAAACATCGAACGTACATATGAGTAAATTGAGAATGTTTACTAAGATATGTCGCTTGAATTTATTTTCATATTAATAATAAAAATAATTTCTTTTTAATTTCTAATATTATATTTTTATTCAATATTTTATAATAATTTTTTTGATTAATTACTTACCTACTCATCATTTTTTGTTTATATTTATAATTTGTCTATTCTTACATTATTATGTTCTATGTTTATCATTTGTCCATACTTGACATTATTGTTTTTTTTTTGTATTCTGTATATTCCTGATAAGGAAAGCTTCAGCGTCACTTTCGAAACATGTTAATATGTATATATTATTAAAGTGGTGATTACTAAGTAAATTTTAATTCGTTTATTAATAATAACGCCGCAAAGTGAATACCAAAATTTTGAAGAAATTATAATATTAAATACACTCACTTTATACATTGGCAGTCCGCATGTACTTTTTGATTCTAAAAAGGGAGTTAATTGGTTAATGGGGTCTTTAGTCATAACTCGTAATATTCTGAACAACTGTCTGAATTCCATTTCTCCAAGTTCAAACGGATTCAGTTTATCGCGTATACGACGTCTTTCAATTCTACGAGCTTCGTTAGTCTGCCTGCGTTCATGAATAAGCCAATAATTATGCTTAACGATCGACATTATTCAAAGAGTTGTGTATATTGAGAGTTAACCGAAACTTATCTCTCACCCAAGAAGCTACGCTAGATTAGGCGGGCTTTTGTCTACCGGCCGACGGAATATTTTATATCAATTGTTGACCGTGCTCGCACATACCGCCTAACGCTGGGTAATAACTATAAATGACGGTTTTAGTCAATATCGTATTGATATATTTAAGGTTTTATCGATCGACCGTGCTAGGACCCCTGAGACACTTAACCGAACCATTTGAACCTAAACCAAGATATTTCATGCCTGAACTGCCTAATTACCTAACCATCACAATATTCTGTAATATTTGATTGACTCTTGATTAAATTTTGTCGGATCATACGTTCTTTATGCGAGTACCGCACAAGAGTCCCAACTCTTCCCAATCGTCTGGAGCTTGTGAGACTATGGCATCCCCATCTGTGGTATGTCGTCAGACCGAAGGTAGTGGAGAGGGTGAAGGTGGAGAAGTACCTTCTCTATTCAGATCTGGTAACCAAACACGGCTGAAGCCATTTCAAGCAACGTTTCGATTCTGAATGGTAGTCTTTCATCAGGGCGATACTGAATATAATACATATTATTTTTATTTAATGAATTATGAAATAACATAAATTAATCAAATAAAATTTACTTGCGCTCGCCGGGATTTGAACCTGCGACCTCCGGATTCTTAGCCAAGGATCGTAACCACTCAACCAATTGAAGGCGGTTAAATATTGCTATAATATCGATCCCACATTTTTATATTCCGTGAAAATTGTAAAATCTTTAATATCCACTTTCGCCAGAAAATTGTTTTGATTTTAGTGTTATATCACCCTATGTCATATCTTTCCGTCTTCTATTAATATTTTTCTATTTCCTGGCTTTTTTCTCCACGTTACACACTTCTTATCCGGATCGATCCACTCTGCGGTTGATTTCGCCGACAGAATTTTCCCGTACTGTCGTTGATGGGCTGAAAATTATCAATTATGGTCAATCAAGTATTCAGGAGCCACAACTAAATTCTGGCGGACGAGGACGAGGGTTCGCTGAAATTTCCGAAATGGCTGAAATATATTGAACAGGCTGCCTTGAGGTCGCCAGGCCATTCGATAACAATTCATTAATCCGGCATCGATTTACTTAAACATTGATCAGGCCGACGGTACCGCAATAGCTGAAGTATGAATACACATTTAATTATTTACCGCCTTGGGATGGCGTGCTAGATCATCAAAGTGAGCCAGTTATTTCATTTATCTTTTCCATCAATGTTTTTTTTCCACATTCCCTTTGAGTTCCGATCGAGCATTAATAATAAGATGTCATTATGAATTCCTACAGAAATGGTATTTTTAATTAAACATCAAAGGTTTTTCAGACGGGCATTTTTGTAATTGGACGGCAGTAACACGACAAAACAAGGAGTTTGATAAAATTGTCTAGTTTTCTTTAATTTATTTCCGCATTTACTCTTTCCATACGCATGTAACTTTTTGTATTTTTTTTATTAAGTTTCAATACATTTTTTTTCTATTTACATAATAAGAAATTACAAGGCAATTCAGGTTGTTTTTCATAGTCCTCTTTACTAGGAGTTCCTGTGTTGAGGCGGACTAGGTTTTATTTAAGAACAGGTCATTTTAAGCTCTCCTCTTTTTTTATTTTTTTTAGCAAGATTTTGACTTTATGTCATTTACATATCCGTTTTTTTTCTCTTTATTGCATTAGTTATAGAACTTAGTGTAGAGATATTTATAGGTTCTTTGTCCAAAAGTAGTTTTAAATTTGGGTATATTCGTAATGTTGTTCTGGTTAGCTCTTGTCTTGTGAACATTTAGTTTCTTTGGTTTTTTAGATTTTTAAAATGTTTAATTAAAACGTTTTTAGCATAGATATTTTGGATCTTAGGGACTGTAAAATACTTAGAGATTCCTCTTTTTGGCGTTTTATAGGGGCTTTAAGGATTATTCAATTTATTTTTTATAATTTATTGAAGTTTGTAAACCTCATTGTAATATTTAATCATTGAAGAAGATAATATTAACACATCCCAAAATGAACCACGAAACCGAAAAAACAACAGAAATTAAAAAGAAAAAAATTAAAAAGATTTCAGTCGCATCTGGTGGGACTCGAACCCCGGACCTCTACCTATCCGGGGTAACCGCTTAACCAACTAAGCTAATGAGACCAGTTCAATTTACGCCATTTACACCGATATCATACTTCAAGTTCAAGACTTGTTAATATTATCCTCCATTTGAATATTTCTTTCCAGACTTGTAAAATAAGTCAATAGATGTCTCATATAAATAAAATCGGGTAGGTATATCCGAGACTTAGTTCCGATTGCAATTGAGTTCGGGATGAAACTTTGCAATCATCATAAGGATAGCAGCCAATAAAATGGGATTTATAAAAATGGATATCATAGATAATTGAATTAAATACTGCAAGTAGATCGCACCTTGGCCTTTCATTTAACCGTCATTTTTTTTGGTATGTCTTTTTATAAGCTTAGAAAAAAATAAAGTATGAGACATTAAAAAAATGTTTAAAGCGCAAAATCTCCTACTTATGAACTCTTTTTCCCATATTTTCGCATTGTTCATTGTGATAAATTAAGTTTTTTAGAATATGACCTTAAAACATTTTAATAATTATGTCCGAGCTTTACAGAATAGAATAAAACACGCATTTTGGTGATGTTTTTTTTGCCGAAATCGAAACATGCGGCCGATGTACAGCGGGATTTTGAACCTTGTCACCATCTGCATAAGGAGCGGGTGATTTCGTTAAAATTTTAGCCGGTGGATGGCCTTAAAAAAAATTATCCATAAAATATTTTGGCGTTTGGTTATTCAGAATTGTATGTACAAAAATTAACATATCGTATAACAGTATCTTTTCTACTGGAATCCAATCAAGTTCTTCTCTCACTTGATTGTTTTTTTTAAATATATTATTCATCCCCCTTTGTTCTGAATAATTTGTAGCTTGTTTAAGAGTCCTTAATTTCCCAAATATAATATCGTAGAGCAGTAATCTATATGTCGAGCAACTATAGTTTTATAGATAAGCTCTGTAGTGCTTCTGTTTAGTTTATTTTTTTAGTCTTCCAAGAAAATATTTTTTTTCGTATCGTTTGTAGCTCATATTAAGAAATTGCTGTGAAAGTTATTTTTGAAACCAATATTGATTTTTATAATAATTGAACCAGAACTAAAGAATTTTTTGCTTACTTTAAGCACACGGAGACGCTAGCAATTCAATTCCATCGGTTTATCTCTTCTATGCATTGTCGTTACGGTCATTTTTCGTTCACTCTTCGCTTTCTATTTTTAAAGTATATATGAATACAATTTA
The DNA here is from genome assembly GCA_022606495.2 of Halesus radiatus. Lineage (NCBI taxonomy): Eukaryota > Metazoa > Arthropoda > Insecta > Trichoptera > Limnephilidae > Halesus > Halesus radiatus. The sequence continues at coordinate 33,463 of JAHDVE020000258.1, read as the reverse complement.
CAATTAATATTAATCATTATTCTTACATTATTTACTTATTCCCCCCGTGCTTGCCACAGTGGAATAGATAGTTCAGCCGGGTTGTTCTTCTGGACCACCAGGGAAACCGATCTAATGTGGGTATCTATTGTTACTTGTGTCTACCCTTTCTGCGGTGCGGTTGGTGGTCCGAACTGCCCAAACTGGCATTAGGGCATCGCTTTGAAGTTGAAGTAATATTGATTGACCTTTGCATACTCAAAATACTTACTCGATCGCCCAAGTCACTGGCGCATTCCAAGGCTGGATTCCTGTGACATTTGGGTTTGTTCTACTTAAACCGCTATAGCTAGAGATAATGGGATCAAGAGGTGGGCGTTAATGTCTAGGACTTCTACATCGGTGGGGTCTGTATGAAATTGATTTTTTTTCTTTCACATACGTTCGATAAAAAAATAAGTTAACTTTTTATAAAACAAATTGTTGCACCACACGTAGACTATTATTCTCTATCTATGTAATGTAGGTAGCTTAAAAAAACTCCAAAGAATCCAGAATAGAGAGATAGCATTGCGACAATTTCCAAGGTATAATAATATAAATCAATACAGAAAATGCTCAAAGAATTAGATGTAATGAGTGTTAAACAAAGAATTTTCTTTTAAGTTAAGTTTTCTCTGCGAATTTATAACAAAGTGAAATAAAACTTGCACCTAGATTAAGCATATTTAGAGTAAGATGCCAACATATATAAGTCTATATCGACCACATGAAGTGGAACTATTTTAAGTTTAATAACTAATATTAAATAAACTTTTTGATTATGTCTTAACAGTCCCACGCGTAGCACCGGAATAGCTACAACATTTAATTATTAGCCTGAAACACTCATCCAAATTGAAAAAACCTTCCGAGAAAAGATAAATGTCGCCGACAGGACTCGAACCTGCAACCTTCTAATATCCGGTCAGATGCATCTTTTCTCGGAAGGTTTTTTCAATTTGGATGACTGTTTCAGGCTAATAATTAAATGTTCTAGCTATTCCGGTGCTAGACACAAAAATCTTGTCTTAAAAAACTTTAAACTTAAAAAAAGTTTAATTCACACATTAGTTTTAGCTTCACTTCTTTTTTTTAAAGAAAATCAAAAATTCCCACGTTACAAATAACCTGGCCATGTTATCTGACAGGCTAATAAAATCGACTGTCTGTTCAAGAAAGAATTTCGATATACTAATATGTTTGATCAATTTCACCCGAAGTAAGATAAAATATACTTTACCTCTGGCATACGTGTATTTCTATCTTGATAAATAAATCTCTGATTACAACAAACAAATAATAGAATACACGAAATCTCAGTATAATGGATTTGGAGAGCTCCTTATAATTCAATTGTAATAATCTTTCCGTCTGACCTCTGAGAGGTTCTTAGATATCGCCGCTGTCTTGCCGATACTGCCATCTACGTGAAACAGTCGTAACTAAGATATTACACCCATGACACACTTCTATTGGTTTGTCTCTTCAGTCGCGTAACCCTTTCCGCTTTTTCCAGCTGGCTCCGACCCCAGACCGCGCCTTTAGGTCTGGCGTGTCAGCAAAGGACCAATAACGATATCCCTACTCTTTCTATAATCAAGATACTCGGGATATCCACGGAATTCGTCGACTTCTTGTATTACACACAGTCATATTGCAAAACCCTTTTAGGCTTTCAGACAAATGGCACTAAATCGACGTTTCGGCTTCTCTGGGGGTTACCGATAAGTATGGGCAAAGACGTTTGACATTTCGAGTTTTTGACATCCAACTTATTTTTGTTCACCATTCCATTATTGACCATAATACAGTAATATTCTTATACGCCACAGTTGGCCATCGTAAAATAGCCCGAATGCATTAATAACTATTGATTTTGAAAACGTGTCGTAACGGGACCCCGGTAAGAAAATAATCCAGTGAGTTGGTTTTAACGGTCAGCAGTGTCAGCACCCATAAATACTTTCTTTGGAGACTGCTAACTCAAGAAAAACTATGAATGATTTATCTGTTTATTCTACTGTTAGTTAGTAAAAGGTATAAGGTTTCAATAGACAACAATCCTCAAACAGTCATCTTTTAAATTATATATGAAATACGTATAGGAATTTTAGATAAAACATTCAAAATTGCTTTAATTTGCTTCCAAACTGCAACTATTTTAAGACATTAGTTTGATAATTTTTGTCCTTCATAATTAACTACCCGTATAGAATTTACAGATAAATGAGTGCTGTCCCTTAAATCTTGTGTTTTATTATACTTACACATTGTGATGTTTTTTTTAAACTTTTTTTATTTAAAATTTGATAAAATTGTCACGGAACGCAGACAAAATATCGTATTTCTTTGACGTTTATTTTTCACTTCACGTGATCTTAATTGAAAATTTAATTAAACGCTTCAAACGCGCTTTGATTTTCATGTTCACTGGATAACAACCGAGGCCAGTGAAAGGCGAAAATACTTTGTGACAAATTATATTCTTTTCTTTGATATACTTTTTTTATAAAAATGCCTCCCGCTCGTCGAAGGCGCTTTCGGGAATTCACTTAAAGGCACCTTAACCTTTCTCTCCTCGTACCCCTTTCAGACAAATCTCCTCGTGCGTAGTCTATTCGACTCACGACATGGAAAAAGTATGCTCATAATCATTTAACCTCCATGTAGCATCCCCAATATATCCTGATCGAAATGATTCTCCCCAGGACCTACTCTGTGGATTTTATGTATTTCAAAACTTCGCCTCTAATCGTTTCGTCGCTTTGCTTCTAATTGACAAATAAACCACTATAATTATCTGTTGTCGGGTCAAATTATTATTGTATATTTTTACTTGGATGATCTATCTCAGGTTGCCCTGTTGGTCGGGAGGAATATACATTTTTATTTTTATTTATTTTTTTTACGGTAACTCCACACAGGAGGCCCCGAGGGAAATAATTTCACTGAATGCCTATTTCTTCTTTGAGGATGCTGTGTGGAGTTATTAATTAGAATGATAATAATTTAGTTTTTTTTATAAAAATGATGAAAACAACATTTAAAACGGTAAATTAAAATTAAAAATAATAATAATAGCTATTTCACATTTCGGATGTGATGTGATTACGTGACATTCTAATTTTCTAAAATTCCTTATTCTAATTATCAGTACATATAATGAATTTATTTATATATTTAACTTAAAATAGAAGAAATGTACATTGGTTACATGTATTCTAATATGAACATAATATCTACATACAATTTCAAATCAAACTTTAAAAAATAATTTATGCCGCCGTTCCTACAATAGTTGGTGTATGATCAGCATAGTTATCTTCCAAGCAGTTGAAGCGGGTTCGATTCTCAGCCATGAAAATTAAAAAAAAATTAAAAATTTAAGCTTCACAAATCCTATGCAAAATATTCCGTGATTTTTCATGGATCTGCTTTAATTAGAAATCATCTTTTTAATTAGAATTTCGTTCTTCGTGTTTAATTTGAAAACAAGCAAAAAGGGAAAGTCGAACACACGTTCTCATATTTATGCGGTGAAACACAAACACGCGGTCTTACCGACACCGCGCGAGAGCTTGAAGGTTAAGAAAGGCGCCTTTCTTAAATTACGTTCAAGTCGGCGCTGAGCTGAGCTTACTTCGGATCATCATCACAGATTTCGCAGCTTTGACAAGTTCCAGATTATTAAACTCTCAAAGTATCCTTTAAAGACGTCGCCGCGGCTGCGCATGTATGGGAGATGAGGAAACTTTATTAAGAGAACGGGAGCTTCGCGTGAACCAGCTGAGAGCCAAAAGGACCTAACCACAACACCAATGATCATCCTTTGAACTGTATGTTTAACACACATCTATACAAAGCCCGCTTCTGCGTTCGCCTGATCCTTATTTGGCAAAGTGCGAATCTAATTTAATCAAACAGCTCGGTGCTTATCTCACTTCGCTCGCGTGTTAATAAAATAAACCTTAAAATTCCACCAAATAATTTTCTATTTAATTTTATTAGATCGTCTGATTCGTCAAATGTTCGAAAACCCCTCGGATTTTGATTATTCGCTTATTATTGTACCATCCACATAGATTTTTCACATCAAATCTCTGTTTATTCAGTTGTTGTTTTTTCATTTAGCTTTTTAGCCAAGTCTCATAAAATCGAATTATGTTTAAATCCTAATGAAAAAAATAAACAAGAATTTGTATATTTGTGGACAATGTCAATAAAATATCAATAGGTATGTTTATCCTTCAAATTTATTTATATCATGTTCATATTTTTTTACGATAGAATGTGTTATAAATCTATTATTAGTAGAACTTTGAATAAAAACACCATGAAAATTTATTCCAATTTATGAATTTATTTATTTATCGGCCTTCATAATACATTATGTTTCTTTGTTTCACAGAACACAATGCGTGTAAAAATAAGTTTTATTTTGTTTTGAGAAAGAATTTACATACGCCTTTATTACTTCATTTCGCAAAATAAAAGGTTCTCGAATTTTAATAAAACACGAGAGATTTTCACAAGAACTGTAAACCTCACTCATTTTAGTGTTTTTTCTAGTTGTATTCAATTTGCATTTTTTTTATTCATGTACTGATTCCTTAAGGATATTATTGATCTTATTTATTAGGAAATCAATTTATATAGTTTCATAAATGGAATATTTCGGTTTTTTATTCGAAAATTGACTTATGGTATACAATTTCCTTCCACGACATTGTCGTATTAGGTTGCTGTTTATTTTTCGTAAGAAATATTAATTTTCTTTTCGAGTTTGAATTTTTCTTATTATTTCATAATGATGATGATTATTAAAAAAATATATCACGCGATTCAGCTACCACAAAAATGTCTAGCTAAGATAATTCCGTTTAAAGTTTAAAATTGTTGAGGTGATTCAAGTAAACGTTGCAACGAAAACGTGGAATTCACACAGAAATACATTTTCTTGGTTGATACCACTTCTAGTTGATGAATCGGTGACCGGAAAAATCAACACACGCATTTAAAAAAATATTTTTATTGTATAATATTAATTACATACACTGGGAACTTGTACCCGCTAAGCCACTGCAAGTAGCTTGTCAACAGGAGTTTAGTTCAATATATTATATAATACAACAATAAATAACAATCATCATTCAAATATAGCGCAATAATAGAACAATGTCGGTAGATGCATGTTGTGATCAATGTATACAAGTTGGAAAAAATATTAAAAATATATAAAACAGCATAACAGTTTTGTTATAGAGGTACTAAACTCCAATTACAAATATATGTACTCATAATATTAATCTTCTTCGTTTATTAGTTTTTTCTACTAAAGGAATATAAAATCTTTCATTAAACAATTGGCACCTTTACATTTTGCGTAGTCATCATGTATTGGAATTTCTCCAACTTTGGCTAAAAATTGACTACCCTTACAATCCCTAAATTTGTCATAAAACTTCTCCCGCATCTGTATGTAATTTTACTCAATAATTGACGTGCGTTTATCTGTTGTTTCAGTGTTCTCCAAGGGGCAGTGCGAGACGGGGCGATACAGGTTCCTCGCCAAGTCCGGGGGCTTCGCCTGGGTGCTCACACAGGCCACCCTGCTGCTAGACAAGCAGCAAAAGCCGCTCAGCGTCGTCTGCGTCAACTACGTCGTAAGGTAGGACACCCAACCATTATTTCACACACGCCGGTTTTTCACATTTCAGTGTTTTTACTTTATTGTATTTTACACAAATTTTCTAATTTTACACAAAATTTCGAATTTTACGCATTTTTTTCATTTTATTCAAAATTTTAAGATTTTAAACAATTTCTTATATTACGTCAAAGTTTCAGATTTTACACAAAATTTCTGCTTTTGCAGTTTTCTGATTTATGCGTAATTTCTGTTTTTACACTACAATTATATTTTTATATAACATCCACGTTTATATTAAACACGTCGTTTTGTCATGTTTTTAATAGTTTTCACAATATGTATAATATTTGTCCAATTTTCAAAATATTTGGCAAATACTGTGCACCATAAAAATAATTGATTATTTGTGTTTTTATGTCCCTTTTACCATGATTTATAATCTATTCATCTCTTCGCGACACAAATGTTTTGTTTTTATAAAAAAAAATACACCTTACACACAAAACATTCGTTACACAAAATTTTCACATCTACAGTAATGTATTTCACAAAACATTTCATCTTCTCATGATATATAACGAATCGATATCCTATCGGTGTTTTTTCCGCGTGAGCTTTCGTTTTGCTCGTGTCATGTATCATCTTTTCAGATATAGTAAGTGTGAATCGTTCAAAACGAACAAAAAGGTAAGTGTACAAATATTTTTCTCACTCTATGATCATGTTTAATAATATTTTTTTACAGCTAAAAGGTAAATCTTGCATACACCGGATAAAGGTTTATTTCTTAAATTTTTTATCTGTATCAATTAACGTCCCTTTTACTGAGCATGTCTTAAAATTATACTAACAAACTGATGCATCTTTAATAGAGTTTTGTCTCATTAAAACAGACTTGAATCACTTCCCGACTTTCAATAATTTAATATGAAAGTTCTGATTTCAAGTTTTCCTCTATATTCCACTGAAAGTTTTCATTCCACCCTTCATTGTTGTTATTATTATTATTGTTGTTTAATTGTTTTTCTTTCAGGTTCTCTTTTTAATAATACATGCCTATAAATTTCGAACACTAATAGATTAAATAAAAGACACCTTTTAACTCCATTCCACTTTTAATTTTGACTGTTACCGGTTTCAGCCTGTGACGACTTCCTTCAGACTGGTGCATTTAATTCTTAAACTATGGTTTATAAACAATTTTGGGTATCAGGGGTAACAAACCATGATTTTACTTGGATTATATTTTTCAGTATTGTTATAGCATGATTTTATAAAGCTTAACTTTTGAATTTATTCATAATATTACTTTATATATCAATTTCGTTTCAAAAATCATTAAGGTGGGTTACAGTTGTTGTTTATTGTAAAGATGATTTTATATTACTTATCTAATAAAAGGTTGGTGAATACTGATCGATGATGAGTTTATTGCAGGATTTCCCCATCTTAGTTGTTATATCAAGGATAACAACAGGATTTTCGGTAATTGGTAACTCTAATAGAGTTTCACAGAAAACTGTGTGTCTATTCTTTGGAAACATTCCATTTAAGTTATTTTAAAAAAAAAATACGTCATATTTTTCACTTTTCTAATTTTAATTCTCCATTTAATAATCGGATTCCTTCTGCAAATGACTTTGTGCAGATAATGTGTTGACAGAGACTAATGGATTAACGTTTTTATTTATTTTGTCAGCCAAGCTATACTGGTAGCTAATGCTAATTAATAAATCACTTTTTATGAAAAAAAATTGACTACACAATATTTGTATACTTAGTGTGCTTTTTGAGAACCGCAATATACTCGTACAGTGTTTAGGAACTAAAATAGTTTTTGCATATTAGTGCCCGGTAAGTAGTAGGTAACCTTTCAACTGTGAACGGGGAACCCTAAGGCTGTTCCGAAAATATCTCAAGGTTTTAGAGTTATTTGGATTTTTTGATTTTTTTTTATAATTGTGTCACCCTTGCTTCACAACTCTTCGGTGCCATGGCACAAATGAACGAATTTTCTAAGTCAATTTTAAATTAATTTTTTTAAAATATGTTGCTTGAATGGTAATGTGCTATCAGAAATATATTACTATTAATGCGTTACCTTTGGAAAAAATAAATAGATTGTTTGATCCCATTTTAGAATTTCTACTAAATAGGCAACTTTTAAACCAGTTGGCAAAACTTTTTGCCAAACCCGGGTTCAAACTTCAGGAAAATAATTAATCAAAACACACGTTTAAAGTTTAAGACATTACAACAACAAGAAAAACTTCTATCAGTAACGCAAATAGTACCTAATTTATTTCTGATAGCTCTGCTATTCATGAAAAAATTAGTCACCTCCTGAAGTTTCGTGGTATAACCGTGAACACGGTGAATAGATACGACACATGCCACGCAGGCTCCTTACGCGTCCATCCACGCTTAATTTTTTTCTTGCTCAATCTTTGATTGTCAATATAAACAAAGACATATTTTTAAATTTACGCAAATATTAAATAACGAACAAACTGAAACGAACGTATACTGATTGTATATATTTTTTTTACATCGGGCCTTATGATCTTAATGTCACATAGTTCTGACCCCCCTTGAGGTTGTGTCACGTTTGAAGAGTATATTTCAAGATTAGGTCCTGGGATATTTGTCATCGTTCAGGTTCACACGGCCACACCTCTCCTCCATTTCTCGCAGCGGTAAAAGGGGAAGCTCGTTTCTCTCCGCAGATCATCCTAATAAATCACATTATAAAGGATTTAGCCCATACACACTAACTTCCTCTAATGCCATTTGAAAAAATTGCACGGAAAAACCTTACCCGTTGGCTTAAAATGACATATCGTTTTCTGTCCAAATGGTTAAGGTACATGCACATTTTAAATGTTTCAAAATGGCTTTGAACGCCAAAACAGCTGTCACAATAATAATAAAAACAAAACTTGAATACTAACTGAACTTAAAAATAATATTATTAAATTTATATTTACTTTAAATAAAAAAATAAAACATTTACACGGCCTCTACGGTTACAAGATATTTAACTTTATCATCATAAGTTACTTTTCACTCTGTAAATTGGAAATTTTTAATTTTTTCTTAATAGGAACGAAGTGATCAATGGTAAAAATAACTGCAATTGTTAGTTCGTTTTATGAAAAGTGGTTTTTATACTATAATATTATAATTTGTCCTCGCGACTTAGAGTTCTCACAGACCCCTTCTGCGCAACTCTTATTAACGTTTCTACAACTATAAATCCGTATTATGTACTACAGTATCTTCTATCACTTGATTTTTTTTGCGTTGCCATGGCAACTCGACAGTCTGTCCGCTACCGTCTCGCACGCCGACTGAGTACAAATTTCCCTTTTCAATTAATTTCGCCCCACTCTGCCGGACAATTGTTCTTCTTGTTTTTGTAGTTGGCCGAAATGTACAGCCGTTCGATGTCACATCTTACATCGTGTATTAGATCCGTTACTCTCGGCATCTGGCGCTGTCATGAATCAGATATTAGTTTCTGTTTTTCGTCGTCAAACACTTTTTTTGACGGAGAACTTTTATGACTTGGATGCGATAATAAACCGTACCCTAAAACCTTCTTAGTTATATCGGCTTTTCCTAGAGATAAATAAGTATCGTATTTTTATTATTGGGGAATTTCTAAGAATCCTTCCACTAGCGTACTTTATTTTTTAATCTGATACCGCACATGAGTTTCATCTACCAGAGTCTGGAGATCAATACTTTGTTTTGTACGACAGATTATTCATCCGTTTCCAGTACGAGATTTCTCATTTTAACATTCTCAACATTTGGGTAGATAGGTATACAAACAAGTTTTATGGTTATTTAAACATAAATTATATATATCTACTGTTTAAGAAATTTTATTCAATTGCACCATTCCTCTGTTCCACCCGTTCTGCTGTGTGATATCTTGAACAGGTCGTGGCGACGATTACGGCTGAATTTTTCAAGCATGTATAAGTTATATAACGTTAAAAGAGGAATCTGCTATCAATAAAGTTATTCACTACGAGTATATTAAAACTAAGTATTGCTAGATAACATCTGGTTTCTAAGTTAATTCTGTTTGTTGCCCCAAGTAAGTCTATATAATGCAAGAACCTCAGAGAATTTCCGTGCGCCCGCATGTACCAGGGGTGTTAGTTGAAGTTTGCCGGTTTTACTCATAGATGTCGCTAGAGATATGTATACATTTCTATCATTTGGCATCTATGTCATATTTTTCTATGGACATTAACCTTCAAAAATACACAAGTTACATTCTGCCAAAATAATAGTGTCATAGTTGGTTACCTCAGTGAATATGTCGAGTTTCGTTCCAAGTAAATCGCATTTGCGGCATTCGTTGCTTTTCTTATTTCATCAAAAGAAAAAAGCAATTGAAGCTCATCGGTTGCTGGTAGAAACATATGGTGAACATGCTCCAGTGATTAGAACATGTGAGACATGGTTTCGTCAATTTAAAAGTGGAGATTTCGATTTAACAGATAGATATACCCGAGGATTTTTTCTGGATTTGTGCCAGCATATTTATATATTTAGTTAGATGCGGACTCCATACCCCGATAGCGTACTCCAGATTTCTTCTTATAATGCCATCGAACATGGCTATCATTGCATCATTCAGATCAGCAATCGGAAAAACAGCTTGGAACTAAATCCAAATCATATCATCTTATTTTCTTCCCGTTGTCCAATTCGGGTCAGGGACCCATCGCTTCGATAAGGTGCTTCCAGGCTTCCGGCCTCCGTCCGTTGCCTCTCCTCGCAGAACCATTTGCTTTCCACAACTTTCTCTATTATCCAATGAAAAAATTTGCATGAAAATTGTATTCGTCAAAACGTTAAAAGAATCAAATTTAATGTTAAAAAAATTCTCGTAAAGAACCATTAACCCGTTCGTACTGTACGCATATTTGAAAATACATAAATTTCAGATTTTTCCCTCTCCTATCTAGTAGAGCGTATGAGCATTCCTAACTCCTGGCATTACTGTCTTTGTACGTTATTTTTTCATTAGATTTTAGCTACATATATCCATGTTTATATTTTGAAATGTGATTTTTGAGTTTATTTCGACTTCCACACCCTTTAAATTATTAATTTTTTAAAAATTTATTTTTTATATCCAATTATTTTATTGCATAATTTTTATTTAAAAAAATCGATTTAATAAAATGTTGCGTTTTTTGTACGTATACGTTATATGATTGGTCATTTTAATTGTGAAATACCCCATAAGAAACCTAATGTTCTTTCAAATGAAAGTAGTAATAACTTTTAAAATAAAATGCGTCAGACATGTTATCAACCATCAAATGTGTTTTGCCAGTTTCAATTCAAGTCTGAAATCATTCAACCAAGCTTTTCCAGTACGTTATGGAAATAAAACATCTATTTTTATAAACAGAATTCCATGACTGTTTTTTCCCAGCGTGTTTGGAATTCGCTACTTACATATAAAACCAGTGGCGGTTCGTGGTATTTTTAATTGAGGGCTCAATAAAAAAATGACGATAAATATTTTATTTATTTATTTATTCCTAAATTTAAAAAACAAACAAAAAAATTAGCCACTCATCTTATTAGGACAGTCTTGTGTTACGATGTGCGGCTTTACAATTTTAAAGAAGCGATATATATATATATATATATATATATATATATATTTTTTTTTTTTTTTTAAATAACACCAAAGTTATTCAAACTTTAAAGTTGGGCTGTACGTTTATAGATTACAACAATAATAATTTTATTGTAACCCAAATAACTATAATAAAGTATCTGTGCTCCAATTAGCCACAATCAGAGTGAACATGTTTTTTTTTTTAACAAGAAGTATTGAGTAAATAATAATAGGTAAATAACAATAAGTAAATAATAATCATAATAAGTAATTAATAATACATGAATGAAAATGACTAAATATTAGTGATTTTCATCGAAATGTACTTTTTGTCCTTCGGCGAAGGGGTACTATAATATCTAGCGACCTGAGACAAAACGGCGTTTGTTGAAACTTTCTTGACTTAGGAACATAACGTCTTACCTAAAACAAAAGATTGAATTTTGAATACGAAAATAAAAGTATTTATTATAATCTGTCGTTTTTTTTACAATAACTAATTAAACTAAAAGAATATTTTCCCTCAAGGCCTATATAATCTTTCGGGATGCTGTGTGAAGGGTCTTTTAGAGGATAGGAAGGAGTGAACTTAGGTCTTGAAGAGACCCATGTTGTAGGGTGGACGAAACACAGAGGCCGGCAGATCATTTCACAGTCGAGCTGTTAAACACAAGAACGAGTCGTAGAAGCGACCCGTTCTCACGTGACAAATGTCAACCGTGTGCAAATGTTGGGCGCGCGTTTGGCGTCTTTCCCGACTATTCACCGGTGCCGAGGGGATCAATGACGCTAGTTCCTCCATTAAATTTTACTAGTAGATTCACAAATACCATTAAAAGCAAATGGTTGGAGAAATGCAGGAACAAGAAAATAAAAAACTTACAAATATTTACCACTAACTCGAGAAAGTAAAATAATAACATTAAATTTGCATCCTTCTTGTGCAAAGTTCGGCCGGCCGGCAAAGTAGCAGATAGGGGGCCATCTCGGTTACACTCAACAAACATCCTTGGTCACGTGTCTTTAAAGATTCCTTCGTTAGCGCTGGGCACAAACTTCAACATGGTTCGGCCTAGGTTATTTAATTTCACCATTGGGGGGATTGTGTCGTTTTGGTTTTTTTGTATGAAGTATTTGCTTGGGGTCGCGATCCCATATTTGCTGAATCCATATAGCACAGCACCTATGGCAATATCGCGTTTCTCTTCGACTGTAGTTTTCGGTCGCGTGGATTTTAAACGCGGAATTTTAACTGGGGTTATTTTTTTAATAATGTGCTTATATTCCGGGAGTTCAGGGTACAATCGCTCTTTAGAGAAAACCGCCACTGTCTGAAACTGTCATCCACTTTCTCTTGTTATTTCTTCCTCCCTTTCGTTCGTTCCTTCTACTTCAGTCGACTCTACCGGGAACCTTAATTCACACAAATTATCCAAGATAGGGCTCAACTTGAGACTTGACACGGATCTGATATAAAATTTAATAAGGGTTTTAGTACTGAATGGTTTTTCTCACAGGACGTTCGTACATCAGCTACTTAAAGTGCGCTGAAGTTCTTATGACAGTTTTTCACATATTTTCACGAGAAATACTTATTTTATATTACTTAGTTCACAAGAACGAATGATAAAAAAACACGTTTTTTATATGCCAATAAAATACTGAAGTTGGGGTGATTCTAACTCCCACCTCGCCATCAAATTTACGTTCAGCGCTATTTTAATTTTTTAAAATTTCTAAGTCTCCGTTAAACAACGGTTCTCGGCCCATTTTAGCTTTGGATAAAATCTGATAAGCATAAACACGTGGCCGTTAGCTACGCCGGAAATTTTAAACTATCTCAATCGTTGCCATGATTCCATTAAATCTAAAAGCTTTAACTCCTAAGACAAATATTTTCCGAAAGTTTTCTTTAGACGTAGTTTTACATTCCCGGTTTAATTCATTTTAGTCGTCTTATATATGTCACAAATTCCAATTCTTGTTTTCTTGGATGACGCGCGTTTCTTTCGTTGCAACAATTAGTTATTTTTGGTGTTTAAATTTAATGCGATGTACCTCTTAGCATTTTCAATAGAGATGTTCTCCGTATTTCTAAACTATTATTTTTTTTATTTAAATAAATAAATTTTATAATGTTATTAAGTTCTGCAAGTATTTTAGTTTTTATTACTGTGACAGCTGTTTCGGCGTTCAAAGTCATTTTCAAACTATACTTAGGCCATATTGCGACGACTTACTTACGTCATTTTATTTACCCCCTCACCAATTTTATTTTTTATGCTCTTTTTTAAAAGAAAGATCAACATTTCCGGGTTACGAATAACCTGACAATGTTTGAAATACTACTATAACCATCACAGCAAGCGGAAAATGTTGCTTATGTCGTTATGGAGGACTTCGCCTGCTGAGGAATTGAGCTCACGATGCCTGGGTAGAACCCAGACGCGATGCCAACTCAGCCACTGGCTGGACTGAATTTTGTTTGAAATGATTTATTATTAACATTTTCGGTAAATACCGATTTCATCGGAAAATAATTGTGATAATTAATGTTCCCTGTGGGGTACTTACAGTTGAAATCTGTTTTTCCCCCTTCTGATGATGATAGGTTCTTCTTAATTGTTTTATAATGACGCGATTGATATTAAGGCAATGAGTTGAAGTGTGTCTGGTAAATCCGTGAATTATTTTTATGAATTATTTTTTTGTATTCTATATATTCCTGATGAGAAAAGCATCGCTTACGAAACATGTTGATATGTTTTTATTAATAAAGTGGTGAATACAAAGTAATTTTTAAGTATATTTTATTATAATGATAAATAACAATTAAATTAAGTTCTACGAATTAAACACAATAAAAATTAATAGTCATGGTATTATGCAGGTACTTTAGAGGACGGTTTCACATTTGAAATACCATATTTTGTAGAACCAAGGGGTTTTTAATTCTCGCATGTTTTATATAGGGTTTCATGTCCGTATGAAATCCCGCGAATCACGATACCCATTCCTTATTTTTGCTCACGATAAAAGTTTATTTGTGAATCTTTGTGATTTATTATTTTTCGGAAATAATGGTTAAGTGGATTTATAAATTATTGTTGGCTCTGAGTTAATCTTTGTCAAGTGTCCAACTTGGTCCCAGCATTAATTAGGCAATTAATGTTGACTGATTCCAGAAAACATTTGACCAGTTTTTGGCCAACTAATTTTTTTCGGTGTCCTTAACCAAGAGTTTATTTATTTATCTACATAGTATTTACTAAAAATACATCGAAGGAACAACTTCCACGAAAAACAATCTTCTAAGCTTCTAACCTTGGCATCGTAAAAAATTTGGTGTTATAAAATTTTCTCACTTTTTGTCTTTCGATGAGTTGGTTATAGAATATAAGTCCTTGTAGTCTTTAGATATTTTATTTTTTATATTTGCACAATAGTCCGAAGGTTGTTAACCTATTTTAAAAAGTCACATTAAATCCAAATTGCTTCTTTTAACTTTTTTTAATATCCTTGGAAAATTTTAAGTTGTAAAAGTTTAGCAATTACAAAACAGCTTAGATTTTTGGTAGGAGAGTAATAATGTAAGCTTTATTGGTTTTAGTCCCTTTTTTATGAAATAATAATAGCCATTTGTGCTTTAATATGAATCCCGGATTAATTTATAATATTCTCTCTCCGAACGTAGTTTCTTAAGATAAGGGCAAATATAAGGGCCATAAGCCGTTAAGATTTAGGGCCCATATTTTTCATTGCAGTAGTGTTTTTTGGCGATATTTATCATCCTTCCTGAGTGAAATTTTGTCAGTTTTTTTTTCACGGTGTCCTGTTATCTTTTTCTTATTGTACGCATTGTTTCAAGTGGGAAATTATTTTTTTGGAATTACTTGTTGAAGCTTTTAACCTCATTGTTATGTATTTTTAATCAGTGAATTTAAAAATATACTTAGTATTCACCACTTTATAAATATACATTGATATCTACATGTTTCGAAAGCGATACTTTCATCATCGGGAATATGTGAACACTTTAATTATTATAATTTCTCATATTATAGTGTATGTCTTATACCATGTAACTAACTAACTAACTAACCATCACGCCGTTTCCCCGCAGGGGTAGGCAGAGAGGACGGACCGCCAAACAACTCGATCTTGGCATACACTTCTTGCTTCATTCACATTCATACAACGCCTCGTACATTCTCTTCTGTTATTCCGACTTCTGACATGGCCCGACTCAAGTATTTGATCGTGCCATGTCTTCCTCGGGCGTCCCCGGCTTCTTCCATTCACATTCGCGTCATATATTCTCCTTAGACTCCTTTCTTCGTTCATTCGCTCTACATGCCCAAACCATCTAAGCGTCCCTTTCTTAATCTTGCTCACCACGCTTACATCAGCCTTGCATTCTTTACGAATCTCAACATTTTTCACTCGATCATACATGGTTTTACCACACATTCGTCTCAGAGATCTCATTTCTACAGCATTCAGTCTACTTTCATCCTTCCTCTGCCAGTTCCATGCCTCACTGCCATACATCAAGGTTGGTATCAGCACTCTATTGTGGACTGCTAGCTTCGCTTCCTTGGACAACTTTTTGTTTGCGCCAACCGCGTTCAGTCCTCCGTTAATGGAGTTTCCTGCATTCACCCTTCTTTCAATATCCCTATCAGTCTTTCCATCTCTCGTAAACATACTTCCCAAATACACAAACTCATCGACCTGCTCCATGTATTCATCATTCACAACTATATTGCATACTGTTTTCGTACTCTCTCTTTCAAACACCATGACTTTGGACTTATTTACATTCATCATTAGCTCATTCTTCATACATACTTCGTTCATCCTAGATACGAGGGACTGTAGATCTTCCATACTGTTAGCAATCAGCACCGCATCATCAGCATACAACAGGCAACGATGATTAAAAATATTATATTTAATTATATAACATTTTTAATCATCGGAGATAATATTAATAACTGTCATAATGAAACATAAAACCTAAAAGACACAGAAAAGAAGATAACAAGGTCCCGGATAGACCATGAGGTCCTGGTTTCGAGTCCCAGCTGTTACCGTTATCTTTTTTCTTTTCTGTGTCTTTTCGGTTTCATGTTTCATTTTGAGAGTTATTAATATTATCTTAAATGATTTATGGAAATATATAATTTCCAGTAGCAGCACCTTTTGAACAAATTCATCTGGGGTTGGTCTCACTGAACAGAAAATACAGCAATTTTTTTAAAAATTTAATGTAAATCAAATTTACTAATGTTATTATTAAGTTCTGCGAGTATTTTTAGTTGTTATTATTGTGACAGCTGTTTCGGCGTTTAAGGCCATTTTCAAACTGTGGTTAATCCAAATTGCGACGACTTATTTATGTGATTTAATTTACCCCCACTCCTTTAAAATTTGGATGGATGGGTAATGATTTATTATCGATAATACCGATTTAGTTAGAGAGCAATTAAAATTCTGAATTCTGTGAGATTTTCACATTTATAATGTGTTTTTACTCGTATTTAACTGACAATGTTTTCTTAATTTATTTATTTAAATGTGTTGTATTGTTTTGATAATGTGAACATACTGAGAAGCGGTGAGTATATAATTTTCCTTACTTTATTAATTAATGTTATATTAGGGTCTTTAGATCGTTTGTAAATTTCTAATTGTTCAAGTAAATTTAATCTTAGGCCCTTTATATGTAAGGGTTTAGGTTTACTTAATACTCACCTAAACACAAGTTCGAGGATGTACCGTTAAAAAAAAAAGTTTTTTTTTTTAGTACATGATTCTTTAAAATATTTTTTGTTTATTATTTTAAATAATGTAAAGTGTACTACACATATGTTATTATGTTCACAAAATAGATTATTTTATTTGACTTTACCACGAAACAAAATGGACTATTTGCTACTACACTGTCTAACTAGCGTAGCAAGTAGGGAACAAAAAAATGTAAAATAGATAGATAAATAAAAATGTTTAAAATAAAATTATTAAATGTTTTGAATATTAATATCAATTTTAATGGCTTTTTTATTTGTTATGTGACTAATGGAGTTTTAGTTTTTCATATTATAACCGCAAACTGATTTCCCCCTATGTGCCTGTTTGTTGTTCCTTGTGGGGTACGCTGATGCGAGTTTGTATGTTATTTTTTTTTAATTCAGTTTTTCCAGCGAATTTTCCCGTTCTTTGTATTTCCATCACGGACTGCAAATAAAATGGGAAATTCCGTCACGCCTTTTGCCGTTTATTCTCACAATTCCGAGTATTATCGCCCGACTGTTTCATGCCTCGCCGTTCGCCTCGCCCAATTCGCCCTTCCTCGCGACGGTCAATCACGTAAAGGAGACTGTTTCGCCGTGAAACGGGTCAACCATTCGTGTAATGCCCCGGTCCTGGCTCCCTGGCTCCCTGGCTCCCCTGCTGGCTAGGGCTGATCGAATATCCACATTCACACCAGCGTACACAATATAAGGCTTATACGCCTTTTAAGTAGTTTTGAGAAAAATGCCTCTGAAGTTTTAGAGAATTTTGTTAATCCTTCCATTTCAACAATCCATTTTGATTTCGCTGATGCCAGACAAACTTAAGCGATAATTTTTTTTTTAAATTTTATAGCATGTAATTAATAAACTTTTCTTCGTTATTGATTTATTTAAGTAACAACATAATGCGCACTGAAAACCAACGCTTTTACTTACGTTAATTTTTAAATAATATCTCAAATATTAACATTGTTTCCAACATTTCACCTCTGTTCCCATTATGGTTTAAAATGCTAAAAAACTACGTTTTTTTACAATTATTAATGTACAATGCTAAAGTAGTTTTACTTAATTACTTATTCAAACGCTAAAGTTTAACTAGAATGAAGAAATTATAAATTAAAACAAGAATTATCCTCAAATTTGAGAAAAATAAGGAAACTAACCTGATTTTTTCGTTTCATCGTTTGATGTCGGTTGTAGGGTTTCTTCCTGAATATTGCAGAGGTCCATGATCCTACCTACACGTGATTGTCGAGTAGTGAAACTCATATTTTGTTAACAAAAATCGTTAAATATGAAGACTCAAAATAAGCACGGGATTTCACCAAAGTTCATACTAATTAAGCCGTTGAGTTCCCATGGCACATACTTTATTACAAATTCCGTCTATGCCATACAATTAACATGATGTTTTCTGAACTTGTCGCTGCAATATTGACTGTTGAGTCTGTGTGACACGAAGATATTACAGTTGTCTCATACAAAGATAAAATTTGATTAAAATGGCGTTTAAGCCTGTCTGGTTCTCAGCGCCTCATATTACGTATGTTGCAGCAATTCGTGTTCCCTTAAGAAAAACACTTGTTTTCAATACCAATAACGAAATGCTTCACCTCAGTATTCAGGTTTTCGTTTTTTTTTGGTAAGCATGGAAAAAAATATTTGTCACATTTTTTTACAGTTAAATGAATATTACAATGCTCTATGATGAAAATGACGCTGCGTGCTGAAAGTGGTTGCGTTGCCCTAGAAAATCCATACAAAATAAGCTGTGCAAATTTATTTACTTGTACTATTTGTTAATTCTAATATTTGTCTATGTATATTGTTTTTTCAATTTATCTTTTTACAATCTCTGTAATATATTAGTGTACAACTGTTTTATTGAGTCTGTGAAAAATAAATAAATAATCATTTTCAAAATTAGAAATAATTCCCACATATTATTTTTAAGGCGATTCTCTATAAGCTCAAGGAAATGCATATACTCGTATGTATCTATCGGTGACCAGAATATTCGGCACCTTTTTTTAAAGTGGTATAAAGTGATTAAATGCACAAAAAAATCTAGCCCGAATACCCAATCTAAGCCGGTTAGTAATTACCTAAAACCACTTATAATGTAAGTAAAAAAAAATCACGCATCGGTGCGCAAATGCATCCACAGCCCGCAACACTGTAAATAACTAAATGTGTAAAAAAAATGTTAATATCTATTAAAAACTTCTTACGCTTTTTATGAATATTCTCAAGTTCTAAAAATTATAAATATTTCAAATAAATATCAACTCTTCTTCTGCCACTAATATTCTAATAAATGTAACATCAATAGAAAAGCAGGATAAAATAGCAACTGTAAAAATCATATCATCTCTAAGCTTAAATTTTCTAATAAAACTGTGTTCATCTGAAGCGACCTGCCAGGTAAGTATGTTTTTATGTATCTGTTTTTACATAATTAGATAAAGAATGAAAGTATTATTTGTACAGCGCCCTTGAGGTGATTTTTCACAAAAACTACGCTATACAAATCATCCAATTATTATTATTATTAACCTAACCTAATTAATCATTTTTTAATTCATAAAAAGGGTTATTTTGCTTAGGTTAGACTGGATTTTCAGGCTAGTGTTTTTTTTTTCCGTTTAATGACTTTACGAGTATATCACCTTTAAAAAGTGTGTCGATTCATACGTGTGTTCAATTGTCATGGAACCATATGTATTAACCGATATTTTTGTCAATCGTGCACATATAATATGCTTATTTAGATCAGTGCCTATTTCCTTCAAACTAAAAGTTTGAAAAAAAATCGCCTAACTCATGTCAGCAATTAAACAATACCCCCCCTCCCCCACCCCCTTTCAGCGAGTCGCATAAAATATATTAAAATCATAAACCCGAGTTTTTCAGGGCAGAATATTGAAATGATATTATTTTTCCCTTCTCTCGTGACTTTTCGTTCAAAGAAATGAACTTTCAATTAAACTTTGGATGCCCTTTGACATTTATAAACCCCGCTTCAGCCAATCGCATCATCTTTCCGAATTCAGCTGGGGAATCCATTACATCCAACTTACTGCTAACTTTATTTTATTTTCGCTCTTACAGTAGTCGAAGTCACGTAGCAATTGCACTCACGAGCTGAAGTGTTTTAATGAAGCGTCTACTTATAGCGGAAAACTTAAAAGCTCGGTGTTTTTAAAGCTTTCGGGTCATATTGTTCACACTTCTTGATATATTTTGAGACATTTTTTTCTTAAAATTCTAACTGAATTGTGCACTGTGCTCGCATATTACGGTAAGGTTGGCAGGAACGTAATGCATCCGTGTGAATCAAATATCTTAGAGGTAACATTAGATTATCATTCCCCAGAGACACCACAATACGCTTAATATTTTATAAAATCTTGTTATTTAAAATTATGAATAATAGCGTGAACCGTCCATAGCTCATTAACTTTATAAACATTCACATACCATCAAGACCAATCCGACAAACCTATTTTTTTTACTTGCCCGCATGCAGGACCAATCTTAGGATGAATTCTCCAATTCCCCGTATTTGTGCGCAATATAACGCACAATTTCACATTATCGACATTCTTCACACACACCCTTTCAAAATATCGATCCGAAGTAATACGTACGACCACAAATTGATGCACGAGTATAAAATGTATCGAGAGCATCTCCTGTCCCGATCATATCTTCCCCTTCCTCTTCCCCCTTCCTTCTTATTTTTTTTTTAAAATAAAACATCTGTACTTAACCACTGTTAGCACAATAAACTTTGTTTGCTTACCTTTTGTTAAACTTCCTTTACATACAATTTTTATTAGAAGCTGTTTGTTTCTTACGAATAAATAAATAAATACCATCTCGGGTAGGTCAACTTACTATTTGGAGTGTTTTAGTCGCCATTTGTCTGTTGTATAAAAATGTGAATTTAACATTAACAAACCAGCCGTCGGTCTAGATTCTAATGTTCCGCGATGCCTGTTGTAACGGCTCTAACTCACCATCCAGGAAACACGCTCTCGCTCGAGATTCTGTAAACCCCCCGCGTTCTCTTTCACTAACAACGGCCATAAAGTCCAGCCTAATGTATTGCCACAGTTGTATTACCAAGCCGTAGTTATAATTCTCCACGCACCGCTACTGCCAAACGCTTCGGCGGTTTCCGCCGCCGCTCGGTTGTTTCCGCCGCCACACGAAGGAGTTTTCGTCAACGCTTCCGGCACTATATCCGGCCCGGAAATGGGTCCGTGTGAGATAAAAATGCGGAGGGATATATTTATTTCGACCGAAGTACAAAGAGAATTTGCTTTTCTCCTTCGTACATGCGTTTTTCGCAAAGCACATCATTTCCCAATGGTTCCCAGATTTATCGGGATTTATTTGGTTTCTGTAATTCGCTGCGGTGCGCTTCAATAAATTCGCTCGAACATTTTATAATCGGCTTCAACGCGATCTATCGCGAACCTACATGCGAATTCCAATTCCCCCTACGTATATTCATTGATTTTCCATAATATTTTTGTGATATTACCTATCACAATTTCGTTTTGTTGTGTGCCATCGTACCACATTAAAATCTGGTAACAACTGTCAGCGCTGTTCTCACGTGAATTTTTAATTAATTTTGTCTTACACAATATTATTAATAACAACACACCCCGTTTAACACAAATAATGGTAATAATGATATAAGCAATCATTTATATAGCGCCGTTTTAAGGAACTACGAAATTTAAACTCAATTTAATACATCTGGAAGAAACCCTGTAGTCAAGGGGAAGAGGGACGTCGGAGAGGGATTATTTATTTATTCTAAGTAATGATAATATTATTACGCGATACGATGAACAGGATGTTTTTAAAGAGAAATATATCTATTATGTATTTTTATAATTTCCATACGCTTCTTAGCATTTATCAAAATCAAATCAGAAATATGATATTTTTCTGACCGTCCTGAGTATGTTTTACAAAATATTTTTGAATGTTGAGTAGCCTGGTCGGGAGCCCCAAAATTTCTGAAAAAAACACTTGACTCTGTGCAGAAAAGGGCGGTCAGTTTGATAGATTCGCCTATCTTAACAAACGAACTGCAAACTTTGGAGAACAGGCGTCATGTGGGAATGCTGTCCTTGTTATATCGGTATTTTAATGGAAGATGCTCTGAGGGACTAGCGTCATTGATCCGTTCGGCACCGGTGCGTAGTCGGGAAACACGCCAAATGCGCGCCCAACATTTGCACACGGTTAACATTTTTCACATCAGAACGGGTCGCTTCTACGACTCGCTCTTGTGAACGGCTCGGCTGTGGAATGGTCTGCCGGCCTCTGTGTTTCCTCCATCCTACAACATAGGTCTTTTCAAGACCAAAGTTCTCTTCTTCCTATGCTCTAAAAGACCCTCCTCACAGCATCCCCGAAGATGATATAGGCCTTGAGGGAAATTATTTCCCTCTGGCTCTCCTGTGTGGAGTTACTGTAAAAAAATACTTTTTCTTTAAAATGAAAACAAGTAATTTTAACAAAATTATGAAAATAGGGTTCAGGTTCATAAGTCGCTTATTTGTAAAAATAACCCAATTTAATAACATAAATTAGTGGTTCAAGGCAAAATGTTTTATTTTATTATTTTAGATAATTAACCACCTCTTTTCAGTTATTAGAAGTTAACCACTACGCTATACAGTTGCTAGGACATCAAAATTGTACCTCTTTTTGTGTGTGACACCTCTTGTATGAATATGGCCATACGCGAGTGTGAAAGCATTACGTTGGTCGCAGCTGGCAAAGCGTCGCGTTCAATCAATTCATTTAACGTATATTTAATTGAACGTCACTCCGATTTGTTCTAATAATGTCGCCTGGAACACTGTAAACATATCGTGGATCGTCGACCTCCGTAAATCAATCCAATGAAACAGCTCTGTTGTCAATAGAACGTTTAAAATCATGCCCGTTTTGGAGTATGTTTTTAAAAATATCTCAAGTATTGCTTGCTTCCTCTCTCAATTTGTTGTTAAATTAATGCAACCGCTCATTTTATTCTTCGTATTTAGAGTAATACAACTTTTATTTTTAAATCGCGAGTTCGGGTATTCAGCAAACTGTATTTATTAATAAACATGAATTCACAATGTTCGTAGATTTCCACATCTGTTTCCTTATAACCAATCATTCCATTCCGCTGAATATTTTTACAATGTTCCGATTCTTAAATGTCTCCATATTTTGCATACTCACCCTTTTGCTTCCTTTTCCACTTTGAATTATTCAACGTTTTTCTAGGGAATCAGATGAATTGTTTTTAGGACAAAAACCAAGAAAGATTCCTTCTTTTAGCTTTAAATTTTGTCTCGCATCTTGAAAATCTGTAATTTGAGCTTTTCTCAATAAGTCATTTAAAATTTAAAAATTATTTCTGTACCTTAAATAAATTCCTTTCTTTAGTATTTATGATATAAACTATCTATTACTCTTTAAAATGTTTAAATGGCCAACAAAATTCTGAATTCTTGAGAAAAGTTAATAAACATCTAGACAAACATAACCACTCTACAAGAAGGAGAAATGAAATAAGACTTCTCTTTCGATAGAAAAAAAATCGCAAAACTCATTACTATATAGCCATGAAGATCTTCCAAGAAATATCGTCTAATATAAAAGAAGAGGAAAATGTTTTGAAATTTAAGATGGAAGTGACGAAATACGTAAAGTGCAATGTTTAATGTCGTAATTTTAAAAATTTGATTTGTAATTCTCAATTGTATAAATGTTTGTGTGTAGATATTATGTTCACATTAGAATACATGTAACCAATGTACACTATGTTTTATTTTAATTTAAATAAACATCGGATACAATCGTCCACAATTCTTTGATATCCAGGTGACCACCAAACTATTTTCACCAAACGTTTGTGGTGTAGTGTGTGTTTATGTATGTAGAAGTGATACCGTGTTGCGCGCGTTAATCCTCTTAGGGTCGGTAATAGGGATGACGGAGCTAGGCTTAATAGTTCTTGTTATTCGTTACTTGACGGCTACACCAAAAGTCAATCCCGTAAATCACATTAATTATACTAATTATTATCATATTGAAATATCACTTATATATACATAAATACACACTACACCATAATCTACACTTCTGCCCCGGTGATGTACACTGTAACGCTGTCCGAAACGTTGGCTACATGAGGACGAAGCGCAACACGGCATAATATCCCAATCCATTTAAGGAAATACTTTTGGCCGTGAAAACCTGAAAACATTGAAGACCGTTCTTAATCCATGATCAAAAACTATTCTATTTTTTGTGAGATTATCCAGATTTTGTTACATGTTTTAACTATTGATCTTATCCTACTCGCTTTTCACATTTTTCAGTTTTGATAAAACTTAATAAATATTATGTCGCACGCTAACGTAGTACTACTTACTTTATAAAATTAACACGAACATAATTTCACCTTACGTTATCTTTTTTATCGTCCAGAGTCCACAAG
The DNA here is from genome assembly GCA_022606495.2 of Halesus radiatus. Lineage (NCBI taxonomy): Eukaryota > Metazoa > Arthropoda > Insecta > Trichoptera > Limnephilidae > Halesus > Halesus radiatus. Next base: position 8,810 of record JAHDVE020000258.1, on the reverse strand, counting down.
TCGTTAGCAAGAAAAATGTTAAATACTTTCCAAGATAACGTTAATAATTTATTTTATAGTCTGATGATATTTTATATTTCTGAAGTTCAAAACTAATTATATTCACACTAATACTTAAAATAATTACGACTGGTAAAATCAGGTGAAGGTTTTTTTTTTAAATAATTGTGCAAAGCCGAAGCACTTCTTTGAAAATGTATCGTTATTTCAAAAAATCCCTGGGCTGGCCTCCTATCGAGGCTTAGTGGGAGATACCGCATGCACAGTATGTGTCCGTTATTGTTTTTTTTTCCTTTTGAATAGTGCCAAGCATTTGCCCCTATATGGGGCCTTTGCAAGGGGTCATCCTCACTTTCTGAAGTCGGGTGATAGAGATTTATTCCTCAAGAAAATTGGAAAAGGGACATCTGTGAATTCAAAAGGCCGGAAATCGAGTTCTTTTCATTCTCCTCTTTTGTTGTACGCTGTACATACAGAATGTTAGGAGACTTACTTGACAAACTTTAACGAGCGATTCCTGAGCTTATTTGGACATAAAAATATAAATTACGTTTTTGTCTCCGGTGACGTTTTTCGTTTCGTCATTTCGTCACCGGTCACAATTGTTTTATTTTTATTTTTTATAGAAAACAGAGGGACTCGACCAAAGCATTGCTTAAATCTGTAAGTTATGTTTATGTTCTCATTTGGATTTAGAAATTTCTGCCACTAGAGGCGCTGCAAGCATCTATACGAACTCAATGAATTATAAGGTTTATGGTACTGTGCCTGTCTCACTAGGAGAACCTGTGTTGAGAGCAGGCAAAGTTTTGAATTTACAATTTACAGTTTGCAAAGTGTACAGCTTACAATGTACAGTATAATGTTATGGTAAAAAGTTTGAAGCATCAATTAAACATTGTACCATACATATAAGCATGTTAAAAAAAAAATCAGAGGTATTGAGATCTGTCTTGACTAGTTATCCAAATCACGGTGTTTAATTTATATTTATAGTAATTTGTGTTCAGTCTTAATGGCCAGTGGAAATACATTGTTTGGTTTTGTTGCAAAGTATCTAGAATTTCTATGGCCAAATGTTTTAGTGAAAGGGATTAGTGAGAGATAATGCCCTTTAGATCTAGCATCGCGAGCAGTTTGGACATTTTAAAGAGATATGCTAGTATGGTTTTGGCGTAAACTTGCCTAATATCCAAAACACATTAGTAGAGAAGATATTGATATAACTCATGCAAATAATTACCTCATTATGAGAAAAAAAAACATTTCGGTTTATATTCTTTTAACCTTGCACCCAAAAGCTATCGCGATTAAAAACGAAAAATCCTCTTCGAAAAAGCCTCACCGTAAGGGCTCAAAATTAGTACCCGGCTTCTAGCCCCTTAAGTCTTATCTTTGGTTTTATCGCCCACTTCGGGTTTAGGGGTAAACCAGATTAATTTTATTAATGTAACAAAGTTGTTTGTTAAGCGTTCGTAGCCTGCTGGCCGAACCTCGATTATATCTGAAATTAGTACTATGATTACTGAAACTACGAGTTATGATTTTATTATGCCATATCAGGGCCTCATTGCTCGGAGCCAATAGTGGTTCCTTCAAGGAAGGGAAGGAGAAAAGGAAAAGTAAATTTGGACTATCTGGATATCCAGTTACAGTCGCTAACACGGCGTTATTGAAAATATCTTTTATTCCGTTATTGTTTTATAATATTTTTTTATTATGGTGTTGTTTATTCCCACTGAAGAGATAATCCCATAGATCTGTGTTATGGGCGTGTCTGTGTGCCGTATCCGGCCTAGGAGTCGAAAGGTATTATTCAAATCGGTATACTACCTTGGTAAGTAAAAACACAGTAATTACCTTGCAAGTCATTCATTGTCCACAATGAGCAGTCGAGTTTTGTTTAACCTTTTGTAATTAACATTTACAATTGGCCTAATGTACTGATTTTTTATTTCTAATTTTGAAACTGTCAATTCATGGTGGAATTCCATATTAAAATGTTCTTTTTTTATTAAAAAACCTTTGTAACTTTTTTCCACTTCTTTATTTTCGACCGGACCGGTTTCACCCTATCGCGGGCATCCTCAGACTGGTACAATGAATAATAAATCTATGGTATATATAGCATGGATGTCGGGAGTGAGTTCCCTGTTTTTCTAATATTGTTTCAAATTTATTTTATTGCTGACGGTACTGTTTATTGTGTTTTTAAAAACTACTTTCGGGATGGTTTATTACCCTCTGGAAGACGGATTAATAATCCGTAAATTCTGAATTCTGCGAGGTTTTCACATTTATAATGTGTTTCCTCGTATTTAACTGACAAATTTAATTGATTTATTTAAATGTGTTGTATTGTTTTGATAATGTGAATATACTGAGATGCGGTGAATATGTAATTTTCCTTACTTTATTAATTAATATTATATTGGGATCATTCGTTCGTTTATTAATTTGTAATTCTTCAAGTAAATTTAATCTTATGCCCTTTCTATCTGTACGTAATGGTTTATGTTTGTTGTCGTCACGCGGGACTCGATTATTTACTATGTGATGATCTTCGAATTTTGAAGAAGTGCTTTCTTTTTTGTAACTTCTTATATGTTCTTTGAATCTAGTTGAGAAACCCTTTCCCGTCTGCTATGTAGATAGCGTTGCAGTCGGCACGGTCACATTTTAATTCGTACTCGTATATGCCACTATTATTAAGTTTAAAATATATATATTTGCATGTTAATTTTTTGTATGAAACGGAATTTAGAACAATAGAAACACGCAAATGCCACGAAAAAACTCCACTCAGATGTCACAAAATCTGTTATAATAACGCCACCATGTTATTTATACTCGTATACGCCATTATAGTGAAAAACACAGCATTTTCATAAATTTATAAACGCAGTAATTTCAACGTAGGAGCTGTGTTTTTACTTACAGAAACAGACATACTGCTTTATACTTTAATGAAATTTCGATAACATCGAAAACGAAATCTTCTTTTTTTAATACGAAAACCAATAATACCTGTATGTAATTATGTTTTATGTAAAACTGTACTCATTTTTGCGTCAGGTACGCATAGGAGATACTTCGCACTTTTAGGGATTTTTCTTTCGCTATTGATGGTACATTTGAATTTTGTCTGTGTTTACATCACCCATCGAAAGATATTGCTTCCAGTAGAATTTTAGACAATCTATGTAATCAAAATCTACGATCCAAAAAACCCCACGGCCTTGCCTATCCAATTACGCTTTAAATATTTTTCTTTGTAAATCAAGTCGGGGGCGATCTTCCCGAAAGTCACAAATCTCGGCAATACCCGTCAAACTTCGCTGATTGAAGACTATTGTGATTCGATTTTTGCCTTTCCAGCTTCAAAATCTGACGTCCTCGAACATGTTTCCTGAATCGATTACTGATTTTCTGATGTAAATTTGCGAGTCTAGTTTTCAAAGTTGGGGAGGTATTTTTCAATATTCTTTTTAATCTTACAAATAAGGCGATAAAATGTATTAATTTTCCATCTATCTAAATCAAGATGTGTTTTAACAACTTTTAGACTGTCAAACTTTTGTTTTCGTCGATAATTTTTACAGTAGGTATTTCAGTGTTAAATTAACGTGTTTTGCGCTTTGCCCTTGATCGCTGTTTACCCGAACAAAGGTTTCTATTTTTCTTGCCAATGTACACGCTTCAGTGTTGCTCCAGGAACCAACTATATAATTTTATTTTTATATGGGTTCAGAGTTCCATCCTTGTGTTCTTTTTTTATTCCTTTATTTCTTTCACTGATTCATTTGAAATAAAGGTTTTCGATAATAATAATAATTTGATGATTTTATAGCGCCATTTTTTGTAAAAAATCACCCCAAGGGCGCTGTACAAATATTACTTTCTATTCTTTATCCAATTATGTAGAGATACAAGAGAACATATTTACCTGACAGGTCGCTTCAGACGAACACAGTTTTATTAGAAAATTTAAGCTTAGAGATGATATGATTTTTACATTTGCTATTTTATCCTCCTTTTCTATTGATGTTACATTTATTAGAAGATTGGTGGCACAACAAGAGTTGGTATTTATTTGAAATATTTATAATCTTTAGGATTGGAGAATATTTATAAAAAGCGTAAGAAGTTTTTAATAGATATTAACTTTTTTTTTTACACATTTAGTTATTTACAGTGTTGCAGGCTGTGGATGCATTTTTTTTACTTACATCATAAGTGACTTCAGATAAGTACTAACCGGCTAGCCTAGCTAAGCAATTGGTACGGTCCATTCGGTTTCATAGATTTACCATGTCGTCAATTTATTTTCGTAACCACTACATTTATACTTTTGAATTCCCGTGGAATATCCATAAATTTCCACTAGATTTATTTTAATAAATGCTATTTTTTAATGCCATTTTCTAAATATCACCACGACTACAAATATCAGCGCTAAATCATTGAATCGCTTTAAATTGTCAGTTATTGCCTTTAAGAAAACTTGACTATTCACATAGTAAGTAGATTAATATATAATTTTTTCAATAAATATATTATTATTTTGTGGCTTTTTAATAATGACGCACATTAAGTAAATTATATTAACAAAGTATTTCTTATTAATTTTATAAAAAAAAAATATTTTCAATTTTGGAATAACTTATCGAAGCTAAATCTCATTGTAATATATTTTTAATCATTGAAGATAGGGACGGATTGGGGTAGCCGTAGTTCAGTGGATTAGAGCGCAGGGTCCCGAATATACCACGAGGTCCTGGATTCGAGTCTCAGCTGCCACCATTATCTCTTTCTTTTCTGTGTCTTTTTGGTTTCATGTTTCATTTTGAGAGTAGTTATGATTGAAAATAAATCGGAAGTAGCGGAATGATAAGAATTTCAGATTTGTAACATAAGAATAAGAATGGGAAAAGATTGATCATCTAGACTTGTGCCATCCTGTGATACTAAGTTTATCCTAATATGGGTATCGTTATTATTATTTTGAAAGTAATAAAATTACAACATTGTGTTAATAGTTTGAGATGTTACTTAAATGAACGTACACTTCGTTAGAATTGTATTTGTATACAATATCGAGGTATTTGGTCATTACATTGGAGAAGAAAGGCGATTATTTGCACGCATAAGAGTCACTATTCTTGCCAGCACAAAAGATCAGTAGTATGAAGTGGGAATTCAATGAAGAATGTCAATCCCCGTCACCCCAAAGGCTTGTAGGCGTGTGGGCTTGTGTACGACACGGAGCTTGTTATCCATTGTCAGCTTATCTGAAACAAAACAGTCGGAAAATTCGTTTTCTGTAATTGTATTGCGTTAAAAATTACCAAGGGAAATTTCACAGTTTACGACACTAATTATATTTATAGTACCAACAATAATTATATTTATATAATTATATAATTTTTTATTTGTCTTTTCTATCGTTTTGTAGAAATTTTAGGTCTACGAGGCACAAACTGGATAATGTGAAGCTGCACTTGGGAACCTAAGGGTCATATTAATTGTTATGCTGCTACTACACAGTCGCCCAGCGTTCCAACTCCCAACACCAAACTTTCGTTATCATGTATAACATCCAAGTGATACGTAGAAGTATATAGACGACGCCAAATATAAAAGGTTGGCGGAAGTTAAATTGTTTTTTTTTATATATTCGTGTTGAAAAAATAGTATTTTTAATTCAACTCAGGCATTTCATTCATCTCAGTATTTTCGTCTTTGTTTCATGATAACTATACAACAGACAAAGTATAAAAAATACCGAAGAATAAATACCAACCGTCCATTCTGTGTATGTAAAAATAAAACAATAAGTAATTTAAAAAAAAAAGATATCCACTAAACATTGGATTATATGCATTTCGCCCTTGAAATGATTCTCCATTGAATTTTTAATACTTCTATTCCGTACTAGATTTGCCACACCTTTTGATGAAAAAAAAACGACCATTCATCTTAGGTGAATATTTTGGCCTCAAATCCGAAATTAAGTTTTTTATGAAACAGGTCGCGTAGACGTTCCTCTTAGGGTTATTAGATCACTACATATGGTAACGATCGATAAGGCAAACTGGTTTCCCACTAGTTTTTAAAGCAAGATGTCTAAAAACCCACCCCGAGTGCTAAGAAAAGTATATTAAGGTGAATAAGAAGGCTTAATCACATGGCGGAGTCATTTATATTTTCGCATATATTTATTTACAGGGAAGATAGAAGTTTATTAGCAGTGAAAATATTATTACGATGGAGTTTGGATAGCGCAATTAGATGACGTGGGGTGAATGGAAATAGGTTTAAATAAGAAGCGCAAGATCAAACATTTGGATTTATAAAATATTAATAAGAAAACACGGAATAATCTCACGATTTTTATGTATTTTATTAGTGTATAATGTTGTATACAAAATCGGTGTTTTAAAATTACTCGATAGAATCATTGAAGACCGAAAAAAGCTTAGGTACTATTGAAACGGCATATATGTTGATGGTTAATGGAAAATTGTATGTAGGTACAATGGTAAAATCCAAGTAATTCGTTTATTCTGAAAAGACAACCCAAAGGGAAAGATCTTCAGACCACGAAAAATCTAATTCTGTTACTACATGATCGCCCAACCTTCAAACTCCGAACGCTTGGGCGATCGTGTAGACTCTACACGATCGCCCAAACGTTCTACACTGTAGAGGGATAGATCGTATGGGTTGGGTCAACGTTGGCTCGAGTTCTGCGAGTTGACCCGTTATCGCCAACTTAGCCAAACCTTCAAACTAGTTCGCCCAACTCGCACGAACCGGCCCTCTGTACATCGGCCAATCAATATGATTTCGGTAAGCAATCGCGACGGACAGTCGCCGTATATGGGAAATAAGAATACTGAAATATGTTTATATTTACCAATAAAGACATAAATATGCACTAACCCATAATAATGCCCAAATCTGCATAATGCATATTATGCAAATAATTGAATAATTTGTATAGCGCCGTTTCTTATGTATTAAATATAATTACTTCCGTTTATCCCAGTTTTTCACGAACTTTCAATGTACCACTTGAAAAGATATCATGTTCTTGGTTTCCCGCGTTTACCCGATGGAAACAAAATAAAAGCCGCGCGCGCACTTCAGTTTCACTCTCTGTCGCGGCCGGTGGTTGCCTGGCTGGTGGGTTGAAGGGGAGGGGGTGGCAGGAGAGGGTTGGTTGATTCTATCTGGGGGGTAATTGGGGTGGTTGACCTTGGCCTTTGGAGCGTTCTAGGCCTGAAAGTTGGATGCCACCCCCGGAACCCAGTTTCGTGGTACGGGGTTGTAAATACCAGATGTTGGCAACACGCGGACCACAATAAAAGCCTTCGAATAAAAGTTTTATTATGCTTTTGTTTCGCAAAATAAACTACTTAATTACTCCCGTGCGAAGTTGGATGTTTTTACAGTCCGTTGATTCACAATTTATTAAGCCGTCGTTGATTAAATAGAGTTTTTCTTATGTATATATATATATATATATCTACATGTTGATCTTAAAAACCCTACTTTAATCATTGTTATATTAGGATAGAGTGGCGTGGCATTCTTAACCTACAGTTATTATGGTGAGTTTACTCTTTTTTTTTTTTTTATAGATATGTTGCGACCTGAAATACGATTATGAACGCATGTCGTTTTATCTGAAAATATTTGTATTTGAATCCAAAACCCATTTCATTTACAAGGCCATTCATTAATGCGTGTACCTTATCGTGATTGCCACATTCAATGATTGTTTCGTGTGTTATTATTATTTATGCCTGTAATAATTTTCCCTTTAAAACCCCAGACTGTGTAGAGTCCATCGTTACATTACGACTCTTATCTACGGTAAATGAGACAAAGGCGGTCCGTTATTTACCGTCGTTACTTGTTAATTTAACAGTTAGTAATAATTAAACTTTGATTATATTCAAAATTTGTTCCCCAGGTGAGCAAAATCATTTCCCTTCCCCGCATTATGGCGTACATTCTTAACTTCTGATTTCCTGATAAAGGTGTTTCAGCGCGCCTCCTTTATACTATAGAAGTGCTTAGAACGTATGGTAGACTTACTCGTATGAGTCGTATGCGAATGGCAACCTGTCCAAAAGGGTAGGTAAGTTTTGTATGGACGAGCTTTCACAGTTGGGGGGTGAACTCTATTGGAGCGTTTTATATGCCTAACCCATATCGAGTTCAATTACCTTTTTCCGCCTTTGTTATGATCCGGCTTTTGATCGAAAGCTAATAAAAGCATTAATTGCCTGTAGTTAAAACCTGTGTGTCGTTTTCGTAAATTTCAGCGATAATTATTTTAGATCGAACATCGATGTTTTAATAACTCTTTTATGATTAGAGTACCCGATGTAAATGTACGAAGAATGGATTAAAATAATATGTTTATTACGTTATACTCGGCCTATTTTGTTCATATTGAAACACCTTTAATTGCATTCACCGTCGATTATAAATGAGGAATGATTTTAATTAGATTTTCTTGTCTTCAATCACAGTCACAGACAGTGTAATCTAATCAAAAGCCTTACTTTGATTATTTTTCCCTGTCATCTTCTGTTTACGAAGGGTAAAACTATTTCCCCTTGATTGTGCCTCCCTGAAACAGATATGGTACATGACATCATTAATTTTCAAACTTAAGCACACCTTTCCCGGAAATCTAATCACGAAACCTCGCTCTTATTTTCCTACCTATTACTACCCCTATTTTAACGTATGTTTCTATTTTATTTTGTGAAATTAATATAATTTCTATTATT